>CAUYUJ010014760.1:569744-607244 GCA_963575745.1 Prorocentrum cordatum | reverse complement strand
AGTTGCTTGCGGCCTCTCAGGCGAAGGCGACGCCCACAGCATCGGCGCCATCTCCCTTCACGACAGAGGGCGCGGGCGCTCCTGGTCATAATGATTCTCCTAGTGCTGCAACTGACGGAAGCGGGGTTGGCGCGGGTGATGCACAGCGTCAACCGACCCCAGGTTTCGAGCACGATGGCGACCTCGACGAAGACATGGTCGACGAGATCTTCCACGCAGCCATTCGGAGCGACAAGCGAGAGTTCATCGAGCAGTTCGGTAGCAGGTTGCGCAAGAAGCCGCGCATGGGGTAGCAGTCTGCTCCCACGCTGCTGCGGCTTACCTCTGTCTAAATTCGGAGTTCCTGCTCCACCTCCGCCTCCCCCCCGACTCGCTCACCTTGCCCCGGATTGCTGGCTTTGGCGGAAGCTTCGAGACCTACAACGGTAAGTGTTGGCCGACGTTGCGTGAGAGGTTATGCTCGACGTCGGCGCTCGTCCTGTCGGCGCAGGATATCGGGGCCCTCGAGGAACGTGAGGGAGAAAGAGCGGCCTCAGCGGCCAGCCTGGGGTGGAACATGTTGCGCCCCCCCTCCCCCGCTGGCGAGTCTGGTGGGCATCGAGCGGGGGTGGGGGTTTTCGTCCGCACGCACATTGGCCTACGGTGGCCGTCGGATGTTCCAGGGATCGTTGCTCATGGGCGAATCATCCATGTGATCGTTGACTTGCCTGTATGGCCGCCCCTTCATGCGTTTTCGTGTTATTTAAGTCAGGGACTGGTCTGCGTGCGTTCAATCTCTCCCTTCTGCGGCAGTTGGGAGAGAGGCTTGCTGGGAAACCTATGTACGTTGCGGGGGGAGACTGGAATCTTGACCCCCACCTGGTTGATTCCACGGGGCTGGCTCGCAAATCGAAGGTGCTTTTTTTGTGCCAGCGCAGAAGACGTGTCTGTCCCCAGGAAGCCTCACCACGATTGTTTTTTTAGCTAGCACGTGTTTTGCACGTGCCTGTGGTAAGTTTGAGGCTGACATGTCCTGGACCCATCGCCCCCATAGGCCCGTGTGCCTCACGCTGCGTTGCGATGCTATTCGGTGCCATCAGCTGATGTATCCGTCGCGTCAGAGACTCCCGACGGAGCTTCCGTTTGGACCGACCCCCAGACCCGGGGACTGGACCCTCAGCCGTATCATTGCTGAGGATGCTGTTGCCGCGGCCCTCGCTCGCCCCATCGGCGAGGCGTGGGAGCTTCTCACTGTGGCCTGGCTACATTTTGCCAACCAGCTCGAGCTCGAGCTCGAGTCTTTCACGGGTGTCGAGGTTAAAAACAAAGGACGCACAGGGGGGGGCCCGAGAGCTCGCCGGGTGCCGATTTCTACCTCACCCAAGGCCTGCTGCCTCCGAGAGCAGCACATTGGGTGGACCTGGTTGGCCCAACATTTGTCGGATACCATTGGTGTTTCGCGTCGGCTTCGTAGGGCGCCCCAGGAACCCGATTCCACGGATCAGGCTCAGCTTCAGCAGCTGTCTGAGGACGCGAGCCACCAGATCCAACAGCTTCTCATGTTACCATGTCCTGGTGAAAGGCAGAATGTTAGACTCGACGCGACCCTCGCTCAGGCGCGCAGCTTGGCTCGTTCCTTTGCGCTCGATGACGGCCTCGACGGCTGGATTGAGCAGCGTCAGGAGTTTCTGTCGTCGCGGGACGACGACCTGAGCGAGGCGCGCAAGGCCGTCGCGAAGGTCCAGCAGGACAGTTGGGCTCAATGGCAGGAGAAGGCCCTCTCGGGGGGTGCACGGGCCACGCGCAGGCTCCCGAAACTCAAGCAGAAGTGGGCCCCGACGGTCGTGCAAAATCATCCTGGTCGTTTCTCCAACTCCCCCCCCCCCCCCCCCCCCCCAAGAGCTGTTCAAGGCGGAAGGTAAATCCCTGTCTGAGTTTTGGCATGCGTCTCACATCCCCCCTGAGGTGCGCGCCTCAGTTCGGGCCCGCCTCCCTAGGCCGACGGCGGCTGATATCGGGAGTGCGTCCATCCGGTTTTTGCACCTGACGTCGCAGTCCCTGGACGGACTGCATCCGAGACAGCTCGCGTTGGTCTCGGACGATGCCCTTGACACGTTCGGGGCGATAATCCAAGCGATCGAGTCCCTGGGCATTTTTCCGAAACTGTTCTGGCTCTTGCTCCCTCTGTTGGAAAAAAACCCAAGGGAGGCCTCCGCCCGATTTTGCTGCGTGCTGGCCCTGTCCGTGTCTGGGAGCGTTTAGCGGAGACATCTGGTTGTGGATTTCAATACGAATTACCCTCGAAGCTACTGGGCGTTCGGCCCTGGCCGTAGTGCTGAGAATGCTGTGTGGCACCAGGCCGTTCAGGCCGAGATGGCCCACTATGAGTCGCAGGAAACGGGGGGTATCATATGGGACGGGACTAAGTACTACGAGTCTTTCGACTGGGCCCTCCACACGGATAGAGCGATACGTTACGGCATCAACGAGGTTATTGTTTAAACGACGTTTAATTATTGGAGGGGCCCACGTTTGCTCCGTTTGGGAGCCCATTACGGGGCCCAGCCTTATTTCGCCCGATCTGGTCTTCCCGCGGGAGACATTTTCAATGATATCATGGTTAGAGTTTACAGCTTCGAAGCGTTTGACAAGTTTGTTGAAGATAACCCAGCGTCGATTTGTCGTCGTATGTGGACGATGATAGCGTCACAGCGTCGGGCTCGGAACGCGAGGTCCTGGCCAATATCACGCAGGCCGCGGCATGCTTGCACGTCTTGTTTAGGGACGAGTTGCGCGTCGGCATTCAGCCCGACAAGGTCAGCACCTTTGCCGGCAGCCGCACCCTCGCCCAGAAGATCGCTCGGCACCTCGGGCAGCTGGCCGGGAAGGTCACGAACGGCGCGGTCGCTCTCGGCACGGATTTTGCACCAGGTCAGTCAGGATGTACCAAACATAGTATGTGGAAAAGAAAACACATGTTCTCCCACACGAGGAAGAGACACAAAGTTTTGATGAGGTATCGTTCGGCCCTGCCCCGTCAACGATCGCGAATGGGGAAAATCTACGCGTGTGGAGCTTTACCTGCGGCCAGTTTTGGCTCGGCGGTTGCGGGGGTGAGTCAAGGCGAGCTCCAAGTGGCTCAACGTGTGCTTTTATCTTCGCACCCCCCTAGGCACCGCGGGTGCTTCCTCCAGGCGCGTTTGGTTCCCCTTGGGGACCCCATGTGGAGGCCGTCCGTTGCGCCGGCCTTACAGTGGGCTTCGGTTGTTTGGCTGGCCCTCACTTCCCCGTCGACTTCTCTGTATGATGTCAAGGAAATTGCTCAGCTTTGGCGCGCTGTACCCTTCGATGACAAGGTCACGTGGCGATCATCACGAGGACCTCTGCAGCTTATGCACATGTCTTTGACTAGGATAGGGCGGCAGTCGGTGACCCCCCTCACTTTTGAAGACGACTGCGGTCGCGAGGTGCATCTGGGGTACACCTCGCCTGCGATGCTGGCCCACATGTTGCAGTTAGCTGTCCAACGTAAGCACGAGCGTGTATTGTGCCAGGACACCCCTGGAGCTGACGGTGTTCGGTTTTGCGCGGGTCCCCTCGAAACCTTGTTGGGCCCCAGGAGAAGGACATTCACCCCTCAGCAAAAGTACCTGGCTTCGAGCGTCTTCTGCAAAGGGGCGCGGGCCCGTTCGAGGGCTCAGGCTGTTGGATATGCGTGCGACGGGCAATGCCCTAAGTGTGGGATGCCTGATAGTGCGCGGCGCCGCGTTTGGCAGCGCCTTCGCCCTGAGGCCGTCGCGGCTCGGAACGGCGTTGCGGATGAGGCTCCCGTCGAATGGCTGGACGAAGCTCTTGAAAGTCAGGACCGTTTGTTTTTCGATGAGTTAAAGTGGGAGCACCCTGAGGCCTCCCACCCCCCTCCCCCCTTCCTCGGCCACCCAGACCATCCTGTTTTCGCACGAAAGGGGGTATTATTGATTGGGGCTCGGTGGACCTCTCGGGTTGCGACGTCGTCATGGACGGCTCGGCCTTTCGCCACGCCGTCAGGGAGCTGTCTCGGGCGGCCCACTCTTGGGTTTTCTTGGGCGAAGGTGGCACTATTATTGCGCGCGCCAAAGGCGCGGTGCTTTCAGTCCTCCCGCAGACCTCCCAAGCTGCGGAGCACCTGTGCATGGCCTTGCCCCCGATGTTTCAGAGCAACGGCGGCGACCGCCACGCCGATTGCATGAATGTGGTGCGCATCTGTATGGCTACGCGGGAATGCCAGGTTTTCCATACACATCGTTATGCTGGCCTTCGGAGAGGTGCCCTTCTACATGAAGAGCCCCCCACCCCGTCGGTGCACCACGCTCCTGCGCACCGCGCGCGCGCTGTTCAAGACGCCCTGCCAGCGCGCGAGAGACGGATCGGCATAGGCAACTTGAAAGCCGACGCCCTGGCCAAGCAAGCTCTCCTCCTCCATCCTCAACCCAGTGTGCATGAAAGAACGGAGGTGGACAGGAAGTGCGATTTACTCGTCTTTGCGGCGAGAGTGGCGGGCACCGTGCTAGCCACCTTTCCTCCCGAGAGGATTGACCGTCAGCCCACAGGGCCGAGGGCTCAGTTTTTTTTTCCCCCCCTACCTAGGCTCTGCCTAGAAGGGCTCTTACGCTCTAGCTTAAAGGGGCCGGGCAGTGGAAAGCGCCCCGGGCGGCCCCCCCAGCCCCCGCCCCGCGGTTCCCCCCAGTTGCGCCCCCTGGGTTCACCCAGC
This sequence comes from Prorocentrum cordatum, assembly GCA_963575745.1. Lineage (NCBI taxonomy): Eukaryota > Dinophyceae > Prorocentrales > Prorocentraceae > Prorocentrum > Prorocentrum cordatum. Next base: position 602,515 of record CAUYUJ010014760.1, on the reverse strand, counting down.
TTAGCTTAGCTTCATCTTAGCTTTAGCTCAGCTTTAGCTTAGCTTTAGCTTAGTTTTAGCTTAGCTTTAGCTTAGCTGTAGCTTAGCCTTAGCTTAGCTTCAGCTTAGCTTTAACTTAGCTTTAGCTTAGCTTCAGCTTAGCGCCAGCTTAGCTCTAGCTTAGCCTTGCTTAGCTCTAGCTTAGCTTCAGCTTAGCTTCAGCTTAGCTTCAGCTTAGCTCTAGCTTAGCTTTAGCTTAGCTCTAGCTTAGCTGCAGCTTAGCTTTCGCTTAGCTTTAGCTTAGCTCTAGCTTAGCGTTAGCTTAGCTTCAGCTTAGCTCTAGCTTAGCTTTAGCTTTAGCTCTAGCTTTAGCTTAGCTTTAGCTTAGCTTCTGCTTCAGCTTAGCTTTAGCTTAGCTTTAATTTTAGTTGTAGCTTTAACTTTAGCTCTAGCTTTAGCTTAGCTTTAGCTTAGCTTCAGCTTAGCTTCAGCTTAGCTTCAGCTTAATTTTAGCTTAGCTCTAGCTTAGCGTCAGCTTAGCTTCAGCTTAGCTTTAGCTTAGCTCTCGCTTAGCTTCAGCTTAGCTTTAGCTTGGTTTCAGCTTAGCTTCAGCTTATCTTTAGCTTAGCTTCAGCTTAGCTCTAACTTAGTTTTAGCTTAGCTCTAGCTTAGCGCTAGCTTAGTGTTAGCTTAGCTTCAGCTTTAGCTCAGCTTTAGCTTAGCTTTGGCTTAGCTTTAGCTTAGCGTTAGCTTAGCTTTAGCTTAGCTTTGGCGCAGCTTTAGCTTAGCTTTTTTTTAAGCTTTAGCTTAGCTTTACTGTTACTACTAATGCTGCTTTCCTAGGGGCTCCAACTCCTAGGTAGGGTCGCGCTGAGGGATTTTTTTAAACAAAAAAATCTGGAGGTTGGCATTCCTGGCAAGAGATTGGTCAGGGCCGCGCTAGATGTTTGCAATGCCTTTGTCTTTCCACGGACCTGGAGGCGCGGCCCATGTTGGGATGTAGAGGACCCAGTAGGCTGTGGCGAGGCGTTTTGGATCGGCCCCTGGGGCACTCCCTTGCGCATTGCATTGTCGGTAAGGGTGAGCAGGGGCTCACCCTCTTCTTTTGCACCACGTGCGGAGCGTACCCTTCCGCCCGCTGCCACATGCTCGGCAAGGAGTGCATTCAGCGCAGATTGGCAGGAGGTGCCGCCACGCTGAGGCGTATCTTTTCTGGTGCTTATCCGCGCTACGCGCTGCCGTGACAGCAGCACGGTGAGTGAGTCTTCGAGCCGTGGAGTGGCGTTCTTCTGCTACGCGTCTCAGCGGCCTCCGCCGCCCGACGTCAGCCTGCCGCTCTCGCCGTCAGGGCTGATAGAGACGGCAGGAATGGCGGCGATTTTGGCGCGCATTCAGGCCCGCGAGGCGTCGGCGGTGGCAAGGCCTGCTGCTGGGCCCGCGAGCGACGCAACGTGGCCAGGTTTTGGTGGATGGCGTGGTGGGCTAGATCTGGGGCCCTTCGGGGCCGTCCTTTTCTTCCCGCTAGCTGTCCCTCAACCGCTGTGCTGTACGTTAAACGCGCTCAGCGGCTGAGCACTGGTCGTCATCGGCCATATGTGCCGATGTGTTTGCTGTTTCAAAATCGTTCAGGCCCCCAGGGGATGGCTGACAAAAAAAACCCGCATGCGTCCCGCACGCCCATTTCGGCACACCCCTCGCACGTTTCGTGGCCCCGTAGGGGGCTCCACCGAAGGTCCCAGTGGGTGTGCCCGCATGCGTCCCGCACACCCATTTCGGCACACCCCTCACACGTTTCGTCGCCCCATCGGGAGCTCCACCGAAGGTCCCAGTGGGTGTGCCCGCACGCGTCCCGCACACCCATGTCGGCACACCCCTCACACGTTTCGTCGCCACATAGGGAGCTCCACCGAAGGTCCCAGTGGGTGTGCCCGCACGCGTCCCGCGCACCCATGTCGGCACCCCTCACACGCTTCGTGGCGCTATAGGGAGCGCCGCCGAAGAATATATTCACAATTGCGGTATTCACAATTGCATATGGTTGTGTCCTTCGCCAGGATAATTCCAATGTCGAAGCCAGAACGCGTTGCGGGGAACAGTCCAGTCGGAGTGTTTTTGCCCGCCCGCACAGCGTCGTAAGTCGCCCGCGCAGCTCATACATGCGCACGTCCAGCCACAGACGCGGCACATAAGGCAGGGGTTTGCTGGGCTTCAGATTTGGCGGGTGCGCGGTTCTCGTACGAAACATGTGGGAACGTTCAACGTTTGACATTTATGGCAAGGCATGTATGGGCCATGTTGCCTAAGCAGGAACTTCCCGTCGGCATCGGCCCTGCTCTGAAGCGTAGCCGGCACGTTTCTACAGCGGAGCGAAGGTTTTCGGGTCAGCAGTCGGGGAGGTTTCAATGGCGAGCCTCAGTTACATCTGATACACCCTGCTTCCGTCTAGCTGTCCGACACTTTGACACGAATGTGCGCGGCGCGGAGGGGAAATCATTTTTTTGAAATCACCTGCCACCAATGCGTGTATCTGTTTGAATATCGAAGCTCGTGGATCAACAGTGCGGGAATCTCAAGTGGAACGTCCGACCTGCCTTATCGACGCATCTGATTGTGCAGCGAGGCAAGGGCACCTAGTAGGAAGTGGGCGAGGTGAGGGGCGGCGACGGAACGTTCCTTCTCTCGCGCGGGACATCGGGGGGGGGTTATTTGGCAAACAGGGGAGGTGGGCTTCGGAACTTGCTACGCAGCTCAGCAGCGACGTGAAGCAAACCTTGAACCAGGCGCCAAGCCCCCGCGCCCGCGCACACTTGCCCCCCACCCACCCTCCCTCACCCCCTCCCCCCTCCCCCGTCGCACTGCCCCTCGGCTCCCGTCTCCCCAATGCTACCATCCGCTCCCCTTTCGTTCCCTCCCCCCATCTGTTCCCCCCCTCCCGCTCCTCCCCCCTCTCCGCACTCCATGTTTGGGATCGATCGGCCAGTAAGGAGGCCTTGGGCCGTTCTGGCACCCCACCTCGGCTGTCTTCCCCTTCAGTGTGCAGTTGACGTGCTCGCGCGCGCAAGAAAAGCACCTGGAGTGTCAGACAGGCGGGTGAGAACTAGACGGGTTCGGATGCCATGGCCGGGGCCATGCATCTCATGGCTTCTCTTTTTCCAACCAGTTCTCTGGCCCCACTCCTCGGTTCAGATCATGACGCGCTAACCCCCTCTCCCTCTTGAAACTATGCAAGGGCGACCAGGGCGCTGGTGTGGGCGACGTGTTCCCTGTACGTGAACGGAACGGATCCGCATCTGTTCAAAGGCCCGCCAGGAAACCATCGGGGCCGAGGTAGATCATGGTTACGATGCGCAGAATACAGGAAAGTTCTGGTTCGGTTTGGTTCGGTTCCGAGGTGACTCCGGTTCGGTTCGGTTTGGTGCGGCGTCGTAATCATTCCAGTTCTGTTCGATTCGATTCGATTCGTCACATTTGTATTTCTGGTTCGGTTCGGTTCTTGTTCCGGTTCGGTCGCCCAGCGAGTTCTGTCTCCGTCGGGGGACGAAAGGAGGAGCGGAAAGGGAGGAGGAGCAGGAGGAGGAGGAGGAGGAGGAGGACGAAGGAGGCACGACGGCAGCGGTGGCGGCGACTTCGACGATTTCCCCCTCGGAGCCCGGCGCGCCCGGCGTCCCAGTGCCTGGCTGCCTGCCTTCTCTCTCGTCGTCGTCGTCGTCGTCGTCGTCGTGCTGTTCCTCCGCCTACGTATTCCTCGTCGTCGTTGCCGTCGGTTCGAGGTTCCCCGGGGCCCCCGCCGCCGCCGCGTCGGCCGCTGGAGAGGATCGAGGACCGCAGGTGTTCTCTTTAGCGTGTTTTCGGTTCCTCGTGGGCCTTTTGGAGATCCCCAGAGGCTCCCGGAAACGCCCTTGAGGGTTGCAGCCCCGAGGGCGCTGGGTCTCGCCGCTGTCGTCGTCGGTCTCTGCCGTCGTCGGTCGATCGTCGTCGCCCAAGGGTCACGGGCGGGGGTCCCGCGGGACAGGGGTCACTCACAGGGGTCGCGGGGGTCCCACGGGGGAGGGGTCGCGAAGGTCACGGGGGTCCCGCGGGGGAGGGGTCACAGGTCACGGGGGAAGGTCACAGGGGTCACAGCTTCAGTGCCGTGCCGGCGCCTTCCTTCTCCTCATCGTCCTCCGTTGCAGCCGATGATGATTTTGATTATGGTTGGCTCCCTCAATCTGCTGGCCGAAACGTCAGGCTTCAGCATTTCTTCTTGCGTTGGTCAAGTCGTGAGATGCCCCGCTGGTGCTAGTCTGTCGGCAATGAGACCCGCCAGCGGGATACTCCCGCTGGGCAGTCCTTACAATCTCTTCCTTCTGCCTGTAGAAACGCCACGGTTCGCTGCCACCCAGTTCACCGCGAGAAGCCCCCATCGGCCATATAAAAGAGTCTCCTTCCCGCCGTCCCTCACTTCGACCTCCTGGGAGGATAAGCAGCGAAGACACCTCGGGGAGATGCGCGAGATGGAGCGCTCTCTGAAGGCGGGTGAGCGCGAGAAGGTTCGCAAGACGGGCAAGGCGCCGTACTTCCACAAACGGAGGGTGGGGTCTACCCAGAGCGGCTTGTAGTTGGCTGGCGTGCCTCGTTGTTATAAGTTGGACTCTCTGAGGAAGATGGATGGGGGAGGCGCTTGTCGCCTCCCCGCCAGCGCCTTGTTTGTGGCACTCGTAGTTCTTCGAGAATCCGTAAATAGGTGTTCACGTTTGTCCGGCGAAGGGCTTTGGAGGGAACGAGGAGGAGGAAGTAGAGCAGAAGGGAGCAGGACAGAGGGAGGAGAGTGGAGGAGAAAGGGCGGAGGAATGAGGAGGATGGAGGAGAAACGATGCAGGAGGATTGAGAGGGAAGCGGGTTTGGGATGATGAGGCCGAGATTCTCTCTTCGGGCCTCGCAGCCCTTTCGGAACACATGCGTCCTCCTCTCTTGTGTTTTATTCCCAACCATCCTGTGGTGTTGGGTCCTCGTTTTGAAGAGACGGTCCCCGCGTTCACCCCTCCTCTCCTCTCCTCCTCTGCCCCCTCCTCTCTCATCCCCCTCCGCGTCAGCCACACCCACTTCGGCACACCCCTCACACGTTTCGTGGCCCCATAGGAGCTCCGCCGAAGGCCCCAGTGCTGCCGCCCGCATGCGTCACCCACACCCAGTTCGGCACACCCCTCACACGTTTCGTGGCCCCATAGGGAGCTCCGCCGAAGGCCCCAGTGCTGCCGCCCGCATGCGTCACCCACACCCAATTCGGCACACCCCTCACACGTTTCGTGGCCCCATAGGAGCTCCGCCGAAGGCCCCAGTGCTGCCGCCCGCATGCGTCACCCACACCCAGTTCGGCACACCCCTCACACGTTTCGTGGCCCCATAGGAGCTCCGCCGAAGGCCCCAGTGCTGCCGCCCGCATGCGTCACCCACACCCAATTCGGCACACCCCTCACACGTTTCGTGGCCCCTCCGCCGAAGGCCCCAGTGCTGACATGCTGCGCACCGGCGGCCCCACATTTCTTCGGCACACCCCTCACACGTTTCGTGGCCCATAGGGAGCTCCGCCGAAGGCCCCAGTGCTGCCGCCCGCATGCGTCACCCACACCCAATTCGGCACACCCCTCACACGTTCGTGGCCCATAGGGAGCTCCACCGAAGGCCCCAGTGCTGCGCCCGCATGCGTCACCCACACCCAATTCGGCACACCCCTCACACGTTTCGTGGCCCCATAGGGAGCTCCGCCGAAGGCCCCAGTGCTGCCGCCCGCATGCGTCACGCACACCCAATTCGGCACACCCCTCACACGTTTCGTGGCCCCATAGGGAGCTCCGCCGAAGGCCCCAGTGCTGCCGCCCGCATGCGTCACCCACACCCAATTCGGCACACCCCTCACACGTTTCGTGGCCCCATAGGGAGCTCCGCCGAAGGCCCCAGTGCTGCCGCCCGCATGCGTCACGCACACCCAATTCGGCACACCCCTCACACGTTTCGTGGCCCCATAGGGAGCTCCGCCGAAGGCCCCAGTGCTGCCGCAATCGGTTCAGAATTCAGTCACACCCCATGCGTTGTGTACCCCTGCTGCCGCCCGCAACCCACACCCAATTCGGCACACCCCTCACACGTTTCGTGGCCCCATCCGCCGAAGGCCCCAGTGCTGCCGCCCGCATGCGTGCACCCAATTCGCACACCCCTCACACGTTTCGTGGCCCCATAGGGAGCTCCGCCGAAGGCCCCAGTGCTGCCGCCCGCATGCGTCACGCACACCCAATTCGGCACACCCCTCACACGTTTCGTGGCCCCAAGGGAGCTCCACCGAAGGCCCCGTGGGTGTGCCCGCATGCGTCCCGCACACCCATTCGGCACACCCCTCACACGTTTCGTGGCCCCATAGGGAGCTCCACCGAAGGCCCCAGTGCTGCCGCCCGCATGCGTCCCGCACACCAATGTCGGCACACCCCTCACGCGTTTCGTGGCCCCACAGGGAGCTCCGCCGAAGGTCCCAGTGGGTGTGCCCGCATGCGTCCCGCACACCCATTTCGGCATGCTCTTCACACGTTTCGTAGCCCCATAGGGAGCTCCACCGAAGGCCTCAGTGGGTGTGCCCGCATGCGTCCCGCACACCCAATAGCACACCCCTCACGCGTTTCGTGACCCCTCACACGTTTCGTGGTCCCATAGGGAGCTCCACCGAAGGCCCCAGTGGGTGTGCCCGCATGCGTCCCGCACATCCATTTCGGCACACCCCTCGCACGTTTCGTGGCCCCGTAGGGGGCTCCACCGAAGGTCCCAGTGGGTGTGCCCGCACGCGTCCCGCACACCCATTTCGGCACACCCCTCACACGTTTCGTGGCCCCATAGGGAGCTCCACCGAAGGTCCCAGTGGGTGTGCCCGCACGCGTCCCGCGCACCCATTTCGGCACACCCCTCACACGTTTCGTGGCCCCATAGGGAGCGCCACCGAAGAAGATATTCACAATTGCGGTATTCACAATTGCATATGGTTGGGTCCTTCGCCAGGGTAATTGAATGGCCTCCGGCCAGTGCCGCCGATCCGAGGCGCTCCAGATGCTGGTGGTTGACACGACCACGACGACGATGACGACCTCGACGCCGACAACGGACGACTTACGACTAAGGGGAGGATAGAGGCGGGAGGCGGGAGGCGGGAGGCGAGAGGAGGGGGAAGTAGGAGGGAGGAGTGAGGAGGGTGGAGGGAGGAGGAAGGATGGGGAGGATGGTGAGGAGGCGGAGGAGGAGGAGGACGAGGAGGAGGAGGACCAGGAGGATGATGAGGACGAGGATGAGGACGAGGATGTGGACGATGATGCTGCTGCTGATGATGATGATGATGATGCTGATGCTGATGCTGATGCTGATGCTTTTGCTGATGATGATGATGGTGGTGGTGATGATGATGCTGCTGCTGATGGTGATGATACTGATGATGATGCTGATGATGATGCTGATGATGATGGTGATGGTGATGGTGGTGGTGGTGATGATGCGGAGAAGGATGAGGAGCAGGAGGAGCAATGAATAATATAATGATGATGATGACGATGATGATGATGATGATGATGATGATGCTGATGATGATGATGCTGGTGATGATGATGATGATGATGATGATGATGATGATGTTGATGAGGATGATGAGGATGCTGATGATGATGAAGATGATGCTGTGGATGATGATGATGAAGATGATGCTGTGGATGATGATGATGCTGATGATGATGATGATGGTGATGATGCTGCTGCTGCTGATGATGATGATGATGATATGGTGGTCATGGTGATGATGATGGTGATGATGCTGATGCTGAACTCATGGGCTGCCTGCATCCACGTAGCTGAGGTGGGTGTCCACCCACCGATTCAATCTCGGGCTTGCTTGACCGTGGCGTCCAGCCTCATGCTCAAGCCCTCACCCGGGACCGGTTGCACCTGAAATTGATGTATGTGTTGTTTCACGTTTTGGTGCACATCTTCAAGCTTACTGGGATCCACCTCAGGTCTCTGAAAACCTTGGGGCCTATGGGCCACGCCAACCTTTTCTTTGAGGTTTTGCGCTAACCGAATCCAACCAGAACTGACACTATCCTTCGTGACCCCCTTAGGCCTGGAAACAATGGGGACCCAGCGAGCCTTGAGGTAAGGTTCTTTTATGGCCGTTGCTAGTGAATCTCCACACCAAGGAACGATTCGAATTCAACTCCAACTTGTTGGGGCAAAAACCTTGGCCCTGGCATGAGTTAAAAGAGCCCAGCCCTGGCCGACAGGTTGATTCAGCGCAGCCTCCGCCGCCGTCTCGGCCAGGTCCTCAGGTACAGTCTAATATTTGGGGCACGGGGTAGGTCCCACAGGCAACGCAACGGGAAGACGTTTCTGGATGTGGTATGACAGGTGATATAAGTGAATCGCGTAGGCACGAAGCTTAAATTGCACTGGCCTGTGGGGCCTTCCCATCCACCTGCTCCACCGCTCTGGCCATGTTTGTGCTGACCATGAAAAGGGCAATGGTGGTGAGGGCGGTGGGAGAGACACAGGTGCGCTGCGAGGATACAAAAAGAGATGCGTCTAGTCGGCGCGGAAGTCTTGTGCTTTCCACCACATTGGGCTCGAGGTTCCAGTCGCCTCCGACCAGAAAAATATGATCCCTGTCAAGGGTCGCCCCGAACTTCTTTAAAACCTCGAGGTTGGGCTCACATAGCCAAGTGCCAGACTTAACGTACACACACGACAGCCAGGGGGGCCAGGAGGGGATGTCCACAACCGCTTTGATGATCCAACCAGGGACCACCGTGCCAGATCCATCAGAAGGCCACCTGAGGCCCAAAGTTTGACGAACCAGGACCGCCACCCCCCACTTGGGTTTCCCCGACTGGCCAGGAACGGAGGACGGAGAAGCCATTTTCCATCCCAGCTTAGCCACATCATCACGTTTTGCCCCCGAGCGATCCTCGAGGAAGTCGACCTCCCGGGCGAGGAAGATGAGAATCTTGGAAGGTTTGCCACGCATTGTCGTTGTAATTTTCAATGCGTTCGCCTCCGCCAAGCACCCCAAGGACAGAGGTCGGACAAGGAGGAGGAGGAGGAGGAGGAGGGGGTGGTATCGGCGTGCCGCTGCACCGAGGGAGAGGCGGGCTGCTACCCGCACCTCTGCTTCTTAAGCAGGGCCCTCAGGTGTTCTTCGAACACACGCTTGTCCAGTCGCTGTGCACTGAAGAAAATCTCATCGAGCTCGGCATCATTCAAGTCTGGAACCTGCTGCTGGGCCGCTCCACCGAGAGGGTCATGAACACAAGCGAAAGGCGACCTAGCAGGTGACTAGCTTCGGGCTGGCCTATGCTGACATCCCCTTGCGTGTCGAACAGCGAGGCTGCTGGGGCTGCCTTGGGCTCTGACTTCTGTCTCTCGAGGAAACTTTTGAACTCAGCGAACGCCGTGCACCCCATAAGAGTCTGCATCGCCGCCTTGTCTTCACCGTCAATCTCGTCCAAGTTTATATGGAACACCGGAGCCATGGGCATGGTCTCCACAAGTTTCTGGCTGAGCTGTACCAACTTTTTCTTAACGACGATCTGCTGTGCGAGTAGACTGTCCAACTTCTCTTGGGCCTGCTCGATGGCCAAACGTTGCTGCGACACCTCCTGCGCAAGACGTTTCTGGGTAGCCTGGGCCTTCGCAAATTCGTGGCCAGTCGTAGTATGCTGGGTAAGAACAGGTTTGCATTCAGCCACAACTTGACGATGGTCTGGACACCGTTAGCTCCCACTTTGTTGCACATGCGGATGGCCGTCTCGATGTCTCTGATCAGATCACGCGCATACTGTTTTTGTTGATGCTTCTTGTGCCTAGGACGCCGCCGTCTCCGCCGCGCCGCCAGAACCAAAAAAGAGTGCCGACCGAAACTGCTGTTGTTGCAGCCGCTGCCGCCGATGAACTTCTCAAACCGCTAGGCAAGGGCGTCAATCTTCTCTTGTAGGGGGTCTTGTCGACCGAGTGTACCAGGAGTGCGCCGAGGAGCACGACCGTTAGCATTACCGTTGTTACCCTTGCCGCCATGAGCATTCTGGGCATGGCGCCGAGCCACTGCTGCGACTTTCGCTGGGGCTGCCTTGCCGCATCGACATGTGATCCTCGATGGTGATGAGAATGATGATGACGATGTTGATGATACTGATGATGGTGAACATGAGGTAATGGGTGTGTGTTTTTTCGATGACGACGTGGGCGACGACAACGGCGATGACGATGACGACGGTGATGGCGGTGGTGCGATGACCCTGGGGATTGTGATTGTGACAAAGATGACGATTGATCATATGGGCGATTTGGCGATGACGACGATGGTCGTGTAGTTACTGACGACGATGATGATGCTGGCGCTGATGCTGATGATGATGAAGATGATGATGCTGATGATGATGCTGATATTGATGACTATGGTCATGACGGTGATGACTACGATGATGATGATCGGTGTAAGGTGGATGATGGTAGGGATTGTGATGATGATGATGATGATGCTGATGATGATGATGATGATGATGATGATGAGGCTGAGGCTGAGGCTGAGGCTGAGGCTGAGGCTGATGTTGATGATGGTACCACTGATGATGATTATGTTTATGATGATGGTGATGATGGGAGGAGGAGGAGGAACAAGACGAGGAGGAAGTGGACACGCTGAACAGTTCGGACCGATTGTAGTTAACGATGGTGGTTGCAGTTGTATTGGACTGCGCGTGTAGACATGTGGGAGATCCCGGCCTAGGGCTCGGGGGCTGGGACCGCCCTTGTATTTCGGTGCCCCCTCTCCCCGGAGATCTACCCGAGCGACCCCCGGGGGGTCCAGAAAACCCGAGGGTCTTCCAAGACTGCCTAAGCTGGACTTCGACAAGCCTTCGAGGCCCCCCAACGCGCTCCACGAGAGTTCCAAGACACTCCCAGATGACACTGCGACAGCCCCAAGGCGCCCCGAAACGCCCCAAGAGGCCCCCCAAGAGGTTCCGTAGCTATTTTGGCTCAAGCCATTTCGAGTCAAGCCATTCGAGATCAGGGTTATAGTTTGGTTTAAGTTTACTTGCTCGAGGCAGGGTTCATGTTCTACTTCCCGCCTTACATCCTCGCGATTTTTCCCTTCACGCAACCATGTCCTTCATGGCGAGAGTTTTCTTCGCTCGCCGACGTCCCCGCAGCCCTGGATATGTATAAGGTAGCTGCTCTGATGGACTCTAGGATCGGAGGACAGCGGTGCTCTGGCGCCGCTCGGAACGCAATCGGGAGACCAACGTTCTACAGGCCCACGGGATCTTTGGGCCCTTCCCCGCATCAATTTGAGTTTGAAGTTTCGTTTGGCCAGAGTCGCTATAAGCTTCGCTCCATTTTCTAGGTTAGCTAATTTCAGCCTTCTCATCGTCGTCCCCCGCTTCCTCCTCGCTCTCTTCTCCTGCTTCTCCTGCTTCTCTTTTCTCCTTCGTTTTGACTCGCGGCAGCGTGCGGGAGGCGGCATGCTCGCGAATTCGTCAACGTTTTCTTGCTTCCGACGCTTTCTGGCGCAATTTGGAGAGTTCTGGAAACAAGCATGAATAAAAGGACCCCCAAGAGGGCCTCAAGAAGCAAACGCCGTCCCATTTCTGTATGAACCGTCTACTTTTCGCAGATTTGCCTCTTGAGCTTTCACGGCTTCCAGCACGGCCCAAGAGGCACCCAAGACGGCCCAGGAGGCCCCCGGGAGAGCTCCAGGACGACCCAAGACTGGTCCAAGACGGCCCAGGAGGCCCCCCAAGTGGCCCAAGGGAGCCCCAGAACAGGCCCAAGAGGGGTCCCAGAGGGGGAACACCAAGTTCAATTTTATAACATTCGCCCCAGAAGGCCCCCAGAGGCTCCCCAGAGGCCTCAAAAGGCCTCAAGAGGCGCCCAGAAGCCACCCGAGAAGCTCCCTGGAAGCTCCCAAGAGGCCCCAAAAGTGCCTTCAATATGCCCCCGGGAGGCCTTCAAGATGCCTCCGAGATGCCCCCCCAAGAGGCTCCAACAAGTGCCTCGAACATCCTTCCCAAGCGCTTACGTTTAAACAAACGTGATGTAAACAACATTGCTTTTGTCAATACTTTCACGGTACGGGGGAATATCTCCGAACTTTCGAGCAGGGCTCCATCGAATTGCCTCCCTTCTACGTGTGCGGGCTCCCCGCCTTGGGAGCTTCCGAGAGCGCCCAGAGAGAGTCTCAAGACGGGCACGAGAGGCCCAAGAGGCCCTCAAGACGAACCAAGATGGCCCCGCGACGGTACAACAACGCTCGAAGAAGCCCAATATCGCTTCAAGTAGGCCCAAGATGGTTCCTAAACACTTGAGAAGGGCACCATGGGGATCTCCAATAGGGCTCCAGGATGCCGAAAGCCTATATGTTCGGTTGGTTTTGGAAAGTATTAGCGCTATCGCTGTTTCGGCCCTTTATTGCGTGAGGACAGTCCACGAGGAGCCGAAGCGGCCCGACAACGACCCAAGAGATTTCCAAGACGGCCCAAGAGGCCGACAAGTCGGCCCAGTGGGCCTTCAAGATGGCCCCAAGACATGGGCAAGAACGGCGATCCAAACGGACATTTCGAGTCCAGACTCCAAGAGCCCCGGGGAGGCCCCCGAGGCGCCGCCAAGAAACCCCAAAAGGCCACCAGGAGACCCCCAAGAAACCCCAAGAGCCCCCCCCCCCTCCCCCAGAAGCCCCCAAGAACCTTCCAAGAGCGTCACCCCAAAGGCATCCGAAACGACTCCCAGCATGGTTTTGCCAGGCTCAAAACTCTCGGGCATCCCCCCCCAGACTGCCCTGGGTCCTCCTCGTGGCTGTCTCGCGCGCCTTCCTGGAGCCTGCGTTGGCGATTGCAATAGCTGGGGGATTCGCCCTGCACGCGTACCTGTGCTGCGAAGTCATGCTGGCTATCGCCTCCATGAGAAGAGTGAGCCGCGCCATCAGTCTTGTGCCGTGTGTCGTGCGACATCTTAGCGCTTCCCAGCAAGGCACAATACGGCCTAAGGGGTCCTGAAGGCCGCGCCCAAGACGGCTTCCACGGACCCTGGCAGCCCTTAGATGATTTGAATTGCCCCATCTCATTGCCCCCCAGGGTTCCCAAGGGACTTCCGAAGGTACCTGCGAGATAGTTCGAGGGTATCTCCAGACTGTCATGAGATCCTCAAGACCGATGACGACGGCCCACAGGCCACGAGCCCCCCGAAGCCTCCCAAATATACCTTCGGGCAGCTGTTCGGTGTATCTGCCCGGGGCAGCAGGAGCTCCTTGGGGCTGCTCGTGCAGCAACTCCTGAAGCGTCCATCAGGATTGACGCTCCGATATGATGATCCTTGGGGGATGATGTCCAGCATCATCCGATCCTGTGAGGTTGGCTTGGGCTGCGCTGGGACCGAAGCGCGCGCGAAGCGCGTGTGGTTCTAGTATTTGTGCATCGATCTTATCATATTGCCTTGCTTTCGCACCGCTTTCGACATGCGCGCGGGGTGGTGCGCTCGTGCGTGGCCCGCATTGTGCTATTTCTCAGAACGGACATTGCTTTGCATTGTCTTGCATTGCTTTGCATTGTTTTGCACGGACGAGCGTTGCGTTGCATTGCTGCGCATTGCTTTGCAATGCTTTGGATTGGTTTGCGTTGCTTTGCATCGTATTTTGTGCTGTGCATCGCTTCGCCTTGCTTTGCACAGCGTTGCATTGCTTTGCTGTGCATTGCTTTGCACTGCGTTGCCTTAACTTGCACTGCTTTGCATGGTTTCGTATCACAGCGCATTGCATTGTTTTGCATAGCTTTGCCTTGCTTGCATTGTTTTGCATTACGTTTCATTGCGCTGCATTGCTTTGAATTGCTTGGCACTGCTGTGTATGAGTTCTTGCCCGTTGTCCTTCATCCATCGGTGCGTTCGCCGTTTAGGACCTTAGGATGTCTCGTGTGCTCATCCCTGCCTGTCCTCCGTTTTCACGCCATGGTGTCAATGGCGCGGTGCATGTCGTGGAAAAGAGCATACGCAAGTGGCCGTCGACAGGAAGGGTCCTATACAGTTCTCGGTCTACGATGCCGACATGGAGGTGTGATAACAGAGAACAGCACACATATTTCGCAGGACCCTGTTTGGGTCTGCGCTTGACCCTTCTGCGCAGCTTCGCTGGGGAACGGGTGGTCCTGCGCCGACCGAACAAAATCTGCGAGGACCTAGTCGGTGCATGTTGCTTCAAAGGTTTCGATAGGTCGGGAGCTGTTTTTTCCTGCTCCGGGGGTGCAATCCGGGGCGTCGGGGGCGTCGCGCGCAAATCCGTGGTCAAGCGCCGTGCCCGAGGTACTGTCTTTAAGGCGCGTTTCTTGTGGAAACTTGGCCGCGTGAGTTTTGGTTTGAAATAGAGTCGGGCCGTTGGATCTAGGGTCAGGGCCAATTGTGTTGTGCTCATCTAGAAACACCACCGTCCATGCGCAGAATGGCCTTTATTGTGGCCGGTGGAATTGAGTGTAAACAAATGTTTGACGTTTCGCATTTTCCCACTAGCACATCCAGAGACGATGCCCAGTCCAGTCGAGGTGAGCAGGGGCATGTAGGAGCAAAGAGAGGATGAGGACATGTGAGGGTGGACGGAGTTGGAGGGCGACTAGGCGGACGAGGGGGCGGAGGGGAGGATGAGGAGGGCGAGTGGAGGGGCCAGAGGCCGCTTCGATGCCTCTCGGAGTGTCGTCAGGTATCTTCTTGGGCGCTTGTCGGAGGCCCCTTGGTGCTTCTTGGTTGGAGCCGCTTGGGAGCTTCCTCGGGGCTTCCTGGTGGCATCGTAGGGGTCTCTCGGGGCCTCTTGGGCGCTTCTTCGGGCCATCTTAGGGCCCTCGTGGGAACCCTCTCGGGCCCTCCTGGAGTCATCTTGGGGCCCTCCTGGCGCCCTGTCGGGCCCGCCGCTGCAGAGCATCTGAAACGGACGTTTCAGATGCTCTACCGTGGTGGGGCGCTTTGGGCTTCCTGAGATCCTCAGGACATGTCTTGGGCCCCGCCTGGCCCTCTCGGGCCCTCCTGCAGCCCTTTTGGGGCCCTTGGAGCGCCCTCTTGGTGCCCCCGCGGTGGAACATCTGACGCGGCCGTCTCAGATGCTCTTCCGCGGGGGGCGGGTGGGCGGGGCGTCTTGGTCCCCCCCAGGGCTTGTCTCAGGGCCTCACGGGCCCTGTTGGAGCTCTCAAGGGCACTGTTGGGCTCGCCCAGGGCCCTCCATTTAGTTTGGAGCAGCCCCTAGCGACATGCCCCAATGGCGTTACCGGCGGCGCGGGCTACCCCCTGGGAGAGAACAGGGGGGGGGTGCGGCCACGGGGGGAGGGGCCCTGTGGCGCCATCTTTGCGCAGGTCGACATGGCGTTCGACATGATTGGAAAGCCCCGGGGTCCTCTCTGGGCCTTCTTCGGGGATTCTTGGGGCATATTGGCAGCGTCCGCGGGTTGCCTCTGGGGCTGCCTTGTGTCCGTCTGAGGGCGCTCTTGGGCCCTCTGTCGCTTTCGGAGTCCACCTCGGGGGCCTCTTTGGGTCGTTTGGAAGCTTCCTTGGGGGCATTGACGGCCGCCCGAGGGCCCCCAAGGGCCGAGTTGAGGTCCTAGTGGACACATTTCGGGCCGTCTTGGGGACACCTTTCGGGCCTTCTTGGAACCTCATTGGGCCGTCTTGGGGCCCGCGGCGGACCGCTGGCAGGCGGCCGCGTCTGTGCGCCATCCTGTTCAGGCTTTCGGGGTTTGGCCGAAAAGGGGCCTCCGGCCACCTAGCTGTGGACGACTTTTCGGCCCAGCTGGGGCGAGGCGCCCAGCCACCTAGCTGCGCCCGGCTAGCTGCAGGCGGGGCGCCCGGCCACTGAAATGCGGCCGGCCTTCGGCCCACCTCTGCTCTTTCCTCAGGTGCGGTGAAGTCGGCCCACGCTCCTGGCAGGTGAGTGGGTCAGCTCTGGCGCTGCCTATCGACGCCTCATCTTGGCCAGGCTATCTTGAGTTGCCAACCGAATTGGTCCGACAAGTGTCTTCTCTCCCTTGGGTGATAGTGACGGTCCCCCTGATCCAGGTCAGTCGGTGGTGGTTCTCGCCCCAGCCCTGTGGCCCGCATGTGATATTTTTGGTCACCTTGCTCTGGGCCCGCAGGTCGGCTTCGCGATCCATTGGGTTGTCCTCGTCCGGATGAGGGGGTGGAGCAGAAACATCGCGACCGATCGCCCCCGAAAATTGTCCTCTCAAGCTCGCGGCTTGCACGAGAGCTTAACCGCAGGGGCGCGGTGGCGTTCGGGTTCGGACAGGCGGCGTTGGCGGCGCGCGCGGGGCACGGTTGACCTCGCAAAGAGGGTTCTAGTCGCGGGGCCAAGGGGGGTTTATCAGAAGACTCCGCGGCATGACAATTGTTTGCGCGAGGGTGCCGTTGGAGAAGTCGGGGGGCGGGCGATGCAGGAAAATTGTGCGACACCCCCTTGAGGGGGGGAAATCGCCGCCCCATTAGGAGCGCCGCGAAAGCACGCTGTATCTGATGACAAGTGACCGTGTGCTTGCTGTCGCGGTTCGCTGCCGGGCCAGTCTATTGGCTGATGTTGCTGCGCCAGGACGGGATCATACCAGGCGGGGCTCCATTGGTGGGAATCGGAGCGCCTCGGGAAGACAATGCTGATCGCCTGCGTCGTAACGGCGTTGCCAACGAGCTACTGCCCTTGCAGCAGCTCCACCTCTGCATCCTCTTCGTTGGCGCCTTCGGCTTTTGGCACTGCTATAACGTGCTCTACAAGCATACCGTTCTCAACGTTGCCGAGGTCGGCTCGCTCTTCACGCGTTTCGTCAGCATGGTGCTCTCGGGGCTGCTGGCCGGTGGAGCGTGGTCGCTCACACTTGGCTGCAAAGGCAGCGCCGTCATGAGCGGTTTTTCATCTCTTCGTTCTTGTGGGTCTCTCTGGGTGAGGATCAAATTCTTCTGGGGCCAGGACGCCGCCGAGAAGGTGCTCGCAGAGGGCCCGGACTGCTATGGGCAGCGCGAGGGCACTGCAGACAAAGGCTCGACAGTGACGCGAGTTCCCAGATGATGCCACCGCTTTTTGGAAACATGCCTGGCCAGCGTACAGAGCGCAGCACATGATCTTTAATTCAGTGAGGGTCTCTCTCTCTCTCTCTCTCTCTCTCTCTCTTGCGCTGCGATTATCTTGCCGTTTATTTTGTATGCAAAGGCATGCGTTGAAGTTTCTTCCCCGTTTTTCCTATCGCTTTTTTCCCCCAGGATCTATCAGGTTTTACACTGCGGCTGTGAATTCCGCCTTGAGGCGCTGCAATGGATTGCGTTCGTTATTGTTCTGTCTTGTCTCGTCCCCCAGCTACCCCTCCCCTCTCGGGCCGCCCTCCCGCGACGGGCGTCCACGCCGACATCGCGTTTTTCTGTTTTGGAGGCCGTTGCGGCAGTAGTGCTTTTGCCAGCCCAAACGCACGTGGCGACATTGGGAACGAGGCGACGTGCGCACGGACTGAGCTGGCGAGTGCGTTGCGAAATGGCTACACGCTGCCCCCATGTTTGTCTCTTCGTGTAACCCCACAAGTTTGGCATTTGTGTCGCCTACTTCACGGATGTCGTTTGGGTGTGTTTTCGGTCTAGTTCGTCTCTGACGGTGCTGTTTGCCCGACTCACACCGAGCGATCGACCTCTGCGTGTTTATGGTCGCGCCGCCGCGCCATTTCGGTTGCATTTATTTGCTGGTCGCCACCGGTATTTCCAACGCAACCGGGTTTGGTAGTATCGGTTCTGGCTCTCCTTCTGAGTGGCTACCCGCTCGCTCGATTCGCTTGCCTTTCTTCTCCTGCTGCATAGTCGCGGCCTCGCGACTAGGGTTCGACGGCTTTCGACCCGCCTCGCGAGCTTGTTGACCAAAACTAACCCCACCAGCCTATTCAGAAATAGTTGTTTCAGGCGAGCTGAAGCGTTGTTGTGAGAGGTTGTTGGAGGTCTTCTGGAGCCAAACTGGGGTTCTTTTGAGGTCCTCGTGGGGCCCTCATTGGGGCCCTCTTGGAGCTCTTCTGGGGCCACGATGGGGCCCTCTTTGGGCCCGTTGGGCGGTTCGTCTGAGATGTCTTTTGGGGCCGCCTTGCCCCCCGTAGCTCAAAAGGAGGGGGGTATTCAAGTCAGTCCCCCTCCCCATCGGAGGCTCACGACTTGCCTCTGAGGGCCTTCTTGGAGCGCCCTTGGGGTGTTATTGGGCGTTTGGGGGGCCGTCTTGGGCCCTTTTGGGGGTTTTCTTGGGCCGTCTTGGGGCCATCCTTCAGTATCGGAAGCCCATCAAAAACGAAAAAACGAAAACGCCAGACTCATTGTTTTTCTCAGGTTTTGGGGACCATTTTGGCCTGTTGGGGGGGGGGGTCCTGGGAGGGCCCGGAGGTCCCGGAGGGCATGTGAAACCATCTTGGGATCGTCTTGGGACGTCTTCGGTGTAGTTGGAGACTGTATTGAGCCATCTGCTCAGCTATCTTGAGCCATCTGTGGGGGCTGTTGGGGCTCTTTGATGCCCTCTTGGAACCATTTTGGGCTATCTTCGGTTATCTTGGGCGCTCTAGTCCCTCGCGCCCCACCCCCACCCTCCCAGGCCCAGGAAAAGGGGGTAGGGGGGGGCAAGCCCCTCCTCCGAACAGGGGGAAGGAGGGGTTGTGGAACGAAGGAGGCCACATCTCGTTCAACCACCTACGCCCAGAGGGCTGGTCGGACTTGAGCAGGGCCCTCAAGTCTGCCACGCGATTCGCTAAGAGCGGTTCGGATCAATCAGGAGCGCGCGGCATATATTGCATGAGACGGGGACCATGTGATTACAATATGACGGCTGCACTGTGTTTGGCGAGGGCGACATCAACCTATCAGTCAGCGGCTTCAGCAACTTAGACGATAGCTCCCGCCTTCGGCCAATCCCGCCACCGTGCCTGGTTATGGACCAGAGGCCTCCTACAATGTCTCTCGGGGAGCATTTTGGGGCCTCTTGATACCTCCCTCAGGGCCGCCTGGGAGCCCTTTGGGCCGCCTCGGGGCCTGCTGGCTGTTTCCTAGGGCCCCTTCGAGTTTCATCTTCGGGCGATCCGAGGAGTTCTCCCAGACCTTGCGAGGCGCTCTGAAGACAGAACATCAGAGAATGCTTCACTCGCACCACACATTCCGTCACTACATTGAAATAACGGTTGTTGTTGTTTCAGGAGGTCGGGGAATATATAGCACGGTGTTTGGATGCTCACTCATTTCTGCCTTCTGAGACGCTCCTGGGGGCCTCCAAGACGACCCAGCATGATCCCAATAGTGTCCCAGGACGGTCGCTTAGGACTGTCTTCGGGCATGTGGGAAGCGTGGACCTCGATCCAACTTCCGGGCGGGGGCATCCTGACTCGAGCATTTGAGGCCTTTTAGTGGCATTCGCTTGCCGTGCGCTCAGTGCCTCGTGGCATGGTTGCGGATATACTCAGGCCATAGCGACACACGTGTGGAGAGAGGTCTTTTTGGATGATGCCGTTGCTGCCCCGCGTGGAGCACGCGCGGGGTAGCTGCAGGGCTGAGGCGTCCCTGGTGGGGAGTGGCGGCATGGTCAGTAGGAGGCCCTGGGGTCTGCAGTCAGGAGGGGCGTGAACAGCTGGGGGGGGCAGGGGTGCAGTACGGCGGCTGCTGGTGGAGAAGAAGAAGCAGGGCAAGACAGGCCTCGCGGCCGCGCGGCCGCTCTGCGTGGTCCGTCGGCGTTTCGACGATTTTTGGACATCGTTGCGGTTTCTTGGGTGGTTTTGGGGCCTCGAGGCGTCTTTGGCCGCTGCGCCTCATCAAATTCCTCCTGGGGGAGCTGGAGCCGCCGTTCCAGGTCGGGTCTTTGTGCCAAAGTCCAGGTGTCCTCGCGGACGCTCTCGTAATATCCCCAAGGCTCGGCAAGAACGCCATGTGGGGAGAACGTGAAGTAGTTGCATGGGGTGGATCTTTGGGAGAGCTCGACCGGGGAACGCACCATCTCTTTTTTTGTGTCGTTACCTTCTCCGTCCCTCTCATTCTGCCTCTCTTGCTTCCCCTCCATGTATTCAAGTGGCTTATGCCATTCTGCTCAATCCCCCATGAGGAGATACGCGGCTTCCGATTCCGCAACATGTTGTTTGCTGCGCACCGTTGTGCTGCCTGCGTGTAGTTGTTTCTGGCTTGGCTCATCTTCCTCCGCGTCTGTTGCGGGGCCTGTTTGGGGCCCCTTGGAAGTCTCGGAGGCGGTCTCTTGGAAGTTTTTCAAGGCTTCTGGGCGCTTCTGGGGGTTCTCAGAGGTCTTCTTGTGGGCATGTGGGGCGTTTTAGGGGCCATCTTGTGGGGGAAGGCCCTTGTGGCCCCTACGAGTTGGCCTTTCTGGCTCTTCTTGTGGCCCTCTTGAATGCCTGTTTTGGCCGTATTGGTGGCGTTTTGGGCAATCGTAAGGGTCTTTTTGGGCCATGTCCAGGCCTTTTGGGGGCCTCTTTGGCCGAGTTGGGCCAATGTGGGGGCTTCTCGGGCCGTCTCGCAGTTTAGGACCGGCATGGCGAGAACGCGAAGCTCATTCGAACGCCTATGTTCAAACCGTTTGCTGCGCATCTTAATGCCGTCCTGTGGGGCCTCGTGGCCCTCTGTGGGCGTCTTCCAGGCCTCCTGGGCGGTCCTGCGGCCATCCGGGATATGTTGGTGGCCTCCTCAGCTTGTCGGAGCCCTTCTCGAGGCATGCGAGAGGGCATCTGGGGCATCTCAGAGGCCGCGGTGGGTGGATTTGGAGGCTCCGACGGCCAGGAAGGTGCGCCGAGGACCTCGTGCCCCTCCCCCATGTCCCTCCCCCCGCTAACGGGATTTTGGACCCACTGGAAGGACAAGGGGGACGGGGACAGCCAAATGTTTCTTACGCTTGCTCACCCTTGGCACACGGGAGCCATCAGCATATTATGTACATTTGCACATGCACACGCGTGCGAGTGGTGATTGCATTTCTGTGTGTATAAGCATGTGGGCACATGTAACCAGAGGAGTCTGCCTTCTGAACACTGTCCCACGCATGTTGACGTAGCCGATTGTCAGTGGCAATGGCGATGAGATGACGAGTTGTTGCGATGGTTCGATATAGGGCATACGGATGCTGATGATGGTGATGGTGGTGATGATGATGCTTATTATGATGATGATGAACATCTTGACGATGACGAGGACAACGATGATGCGGATGCTAACGATGACGATGATGACGATGATGCTGATGACGATGATGATGCTGATGATGCTGTTGTGTTTGGTGGTAATGGCGATGGTGATAGGGATGCTTTTGGTGATGATGATGGTGATAAGCTGCTGGTGATGATAATGCTGTGATGATGCTGATGATGATGATGCTGATGATGATGATGATGCTGATGATGATGATGATGATGATGATGATGATGGCGGGGATGATGATGATGATGATGTTGATGCTGATATTGATGATGCTGATGCTGATGCTGATGATGACGATGATGATGACGAGGCTCATGATGATGGTGATGATGATGATGGTGATGTTGATGTCGATGGTTATGAGTATGACGATTGTGACGATGATGGTGCTGGTGATGATGAGAACGCCCATGCTGATGCGGATGTTGATGCTGGTGATTAAGATCATGGTGGTGTCGGTGAGTGTGATGCTCATGCTGATGATGTTGATATGGAGGAGGAGAGTTGTGATAATTTGTGCAAGTGTGATGATGGTGGTGGTGTTATGTGTGGTGATGTTGGCGACGATGGGAAAGATGAGGGTGGCGAGGCGGATGATGATGATGATGATGTTGATGTTGCTGATGGTGATGATGATGATGCTGATGCTGATGGTGATGATGATGATGAGGAGGAGGAGGAGGAGAAGGATGATTATACGCAGGCGTCCAGGAGCATGAGCTAGAGCCTGCACACGAGGGCGAAACGAAGAAGTAATAGGAGTAGCAGTAGCAGGATACCATAGAAGGATGCTGAGGATGTCGATGCTGACGATGATGGTGATGCTGAGGAGAAGGAGGAGGAGGAGGAGGAGGAGGAGGAGTAGGAGGAGGAGGGGGAGGGGTTTAAGGATGAGGGGGGAGAGAAGTAGCGTTCCCTCCCTCCCTACCTTCCTCCCTTCGCTTCTTGCCTGCCGCAGGTCGTCACGCCGAGGCTACCGCCGCGGGGGGGTGGACTGTCAGAGCCGACCAGGGGTGGGGGCGGCAGGAAGTAGCCTTCTGATCTGGGCGTCGCATGGTCAAGTCGCCACGGCCAGCTTGTTCGATGTGTGTTGGCATCTGGAGGCCGTTTCCCGACCTGGGTTCGGGACCGTCGAGGGTGGTTGACAGGCTGGCCCGAGTGGAGGGGTCAAGATCTCCTGGGTCCCAAAGCGGGGGGACGTTTTGGCGTGTCGGGTGATGCCAGATGCGTTTCGAGGCCCAGAGGGCCCCACAGAGGCTCCGTGGTTGCGCGAAGAGCTGGGGGCACCTCTTGATCCCAAAGCACATTGGGCAGCCCCCGAGAGTGGGAGAAGTGAGGGGCGGGGGGGGGGGGAATCGGAGCGAGGTGGCGGGGAGGAGAGGTGGAGGGCGGGGGTGGCGCGTGGTGGTGGTTGGGGGTGGAGGTGGGGGGGTGGGCGGGGGGGGGAGGGGGAAGTGGTGCCGAGGGTCTGGATCTGGAGGGGATGAGGGGAGGGGAGGGGGAGGATGAATGGCGAATGCGAGAGGAGCTTGATATAGTGAGGAGGGAGGCGGGTGGGGGAGGGGACAGGGGTGAGGAGGAGGGCGATGATATTGACACGGACGGGGGGAGGGGGCATGCGAGGGGATCGGGTTTGGGAAGGAAAGGAACGCGATGTCGAGGGGAAGGGAAAGGGGAGGGGGATGAAGAAGGCGATGGCTAGGGGGAAGGGGAGAGGAATGAGGGGGAGGGGAATGGGGACGCGATGGCGAGCGGAGGAGAGGAGGAAGAGGCACGGAAGGGGCGGAGAGGCGTGTGACAGGAAGGCGATGGGGAGGACGACCCAGGGAATGAAGATGGGGAGGAAGAAGAGGCAGGGCAAGGGGGAGAGGGGGGGGGAAGGTGAGGAAAACTGGATGAATGGAGAAGGGAGGAGGCGGGATGGAGGAGAAAGAAGGGCAGGGAGAGCAGGCAGTATGGAGTGCGACGGCGAGGGTAGTGTGGCGGGGAGGACGAGAGGCAGGGCGAGCGGGAGAGGCACTCGAGTTTGAACTGCTCGCTACGTTGCCATTTCCGCCGTCCGCTCATTTCGTCGTGGAGCCTGTGTAGGTGGGGACTGCTTACTCAGCCGATAGTTGAATCGGTAGGGCCCCGTCCCGGCTTTTGCTTGTCACCCTTTTCCGATGTTCCGCGCCCCCCCATCCCTCGTCTATGCGTCGCGGACAGGGGCCCATGCACATCCCGAGTCATGTCGGTCTTACGAATGAGCGCATTATCTCTCTCTTTCTCTCTTTCACTCTCTCGCCTCTCTCTCTCTGTCCCTATTGTGTTCTCTTTCTCTTTATCTTTTTTTTTTTCTCTCTCTCTCTCTCTCTCTCTCTCCCTCTCTCTCACTTCTGTTGTATAAATACGTATCGGTCGCCGTGACGCGAAAACGGCTATGCCAGTTGCGCCACATTTTTTGTCTGTGTCAGCTGCTGTTATGTGCGGCTTCTTCGCTGACCGTCGGTGGGGCCGCTGGCAAGGATTAGCCCAGCGCGTTGATCTGAGGAAGTGAGGGGGATGATGTTGGTGATGAGGAAGAGTGGCTCGAGGAGCAGGAGCAGGAGCAGGAGTATGAGGACAACACGACTCCAAGGTTCTCTTGCCAGTGCTCCCTGATAAAGGAGGACGAAGAGGAGAAAGCCCAGAGAGAGCGAGGACACAGATAAGGCGGGGAGGGAGGAAGGATGAGAAGGTTGATCCGGAGGGGGGCGAGGGAGCAATATCGAGAGCAGCAGGGCGGGGAGTTTTAGCAGCGGACAGGCCAGGGGGCCTCCTGGTCTCCATCCAGCTCCTCTTTTCCCTCCGGCTGCTGCTGCGGCTCTTGCTGTTGCGGTTCTCCTCAGCTCTTGCTGCCGCGGCTCTGGCTGCCGCGACACTTCCTGCTGCTTTCTCTCATCATCCCGATTGCCCCTCGGGGGGCGGGGGGGACGAAGAGGAGGAGAACTGCCATGGTCACGCCTGCCGCACCGGAGGAGAAACGCGAGCGGAAGCAGGCCTCGCGGGAGAGGCCCGAGCGTCGCCCGGGTCATCGCCTCCAGTTGCCTCTCAAATGGGGCTGGAGTGGACGGTCATCAAAGTCAGAGCCTTCCCAACCCCGAGTGGAACAGGTTCAGGTGGCTCTTCCAGTTTTGCCCCCTGCTAGGTGGGGATGGGTGCGGCGAAGACCAGAAGGAGTAGGCACCCATCCTCACCTAGGAGGGGCAGGTCGGCCAGGGGGGGCTGAGGTTTTCCTGGTGGGGGTGGAGATTGTCTCAGGATCTCGCCGCATCGCCGATTCATCGGTGACCTGGCGCGACCCAGAGCCTGATTCTCATCATTCCAACGCCGCTGATGCATCAGCTCCGTTTAGGAGGCTTCCAGGGGCGGAGCAGGAGGAGGCCATAGGGGACGGAGAAATAGGAGAATGAGGAGAGCGAGGAGGACGAGGGAGTTTGTTTTCTTAACTCGATCGCATGGCCAGTGGAGGGAAAGGGAATGAGGAGGGGTGGAGGAGGTTGGAGAGGGAGCAGGAGGAGGAGGATGTACTTAGCACGATATTGACGATGATGTTGGTGTGTGTGTGTGCCATGGTGGATGTGCTGATAATGGTGGTGAGGATGATGGTATGATTGTGGTGATGATGACGGTGTTGCTGCTGTTGTTGTTGCAAATGTTGTTGGCACTGGTGTTGTTATGGTTGGTTGGTTGGTTGGTTGGTTGGTTGCTCGGTGCTGGTATGATTGGTGTTGTTGGTGTTGTGGTGGTTGTTTTCAGTGTTGTGGTTGTTGTTGTTGTTGTTCCTGCTTATGGTTATGCTGCTGATGTTGTTGCTGCTGCGGTTGCTATGGTTGTTGTAGCTGTTGATGTTGTTGTGGTTGTGGTTGTGGTGGTTGGTGCTGTTGCTGATGATGATCATGATGGTGGCCTAGATGATGATGATGACGATGATAATGATGATGGTGATGATGAGGAGGAGGATGAGGATCATGATGGTTATGATGAATATAAACATTGATTTGCAGGTGCTCACGTTAATGCTGGTGCTGGTGCTGTTGCTGATGATGAGGATGATGATGACGCTGATGATGATGATGAGAGTGATGCTGATGACGATGCTGATGATGCTGCTGATGTGTCTGCTGCTGATGATGGTGGTGGTGGTCGTGGTGGTGGTCGTGGTGGTGACGATGATGCTAATGATGATGACGATGGTGATGATGATGCTGATGATGATGGTGTGTTAATGATGACGGTTATGATGATGATGGGTGATCATGAGGGTGTGGATGAATCTAAACATTGATTTACAGGTGCTCACGTTGATGCTGGTGCTGGTGCTGCTGCGGATGATGCGGATGATGATGACGTTGATGATGATGATGATCATGATGAGGATGATGATGATGATGGTAATGATGCTGATGCTGATGCTGCTGATGCTGATGATGCTGATGAGTCTGTTGATGATGATGGTGTTGGTGGTGGTTGTCGTGCTGGCGGTCGTGGTGGTGATGACGATGCTGCTGATGATGGTGGATTAATGCTGATGATGCTGTTGATGATGGTGCATTAATGCTGATGATGATTATGATGATGCTTATGGATGAAAAAGGTTCCTATGGCTGATCCTACCTCCGGTGCCCATTGTGTTTTGCATTTGAAGTGCCGCTCCCGTGGCTCGCACCTGGTATTTTACAAGGTCGAGTCTTGCGCCTCAGACTTCGACGCTGGCTCTGGGTTTACAACAACGGCTCCAGCCTGATACCCCCTCACAATTCATTCATAATCGCGCTTTCGCGCGGGACACCCGCGCGGGACTTCCGTACGATTCACATAGGAATCGCGCTCCTCCGCGTGACCTTCTCGTAATTATTCACAAGGCGAGCCCTCGACACTCAGGAATCACGCTGTCGCTCTGGCCTTCCCAGAATTTGCACGGGAATCTCGCTACCGCTCGACCTGGCCGCCTGAGCCAGCCCGCCCGACCTGCTCGTTAGGGTCCGCCCGCGCGACCCGCCCGTTTGGTCCTGCCGTTTGCTTTCCTGTTCCTAACTTGCCCCTCCCTTGCTAATCTCTCTGGTGCCGCATCCTTCTCCCTCCCCCTTGTCCCTTCTCTTCTCCCTCACTTCTTTCATTGTAGAGGCTGCGCCAGCTTGTTACACGTGTCAGGTACGGAAGATAGGGGGGGCACGATCAAAGACGAAGAGGTCGGGTATCGAGGGTTCGGGATATATGTTGGATAACACGCTAGCAGATGAAAACTGAACAGACTCAATATGATGGCTCAATTTTCATTTCTAAGGATAATTCACGTTGATCACCCCTCTGGTGCCCATGTTTTTTCTCGCAGTTGAAGTCCCCCTTCCCGAGGCTCGCACCTTGTTTCTTAGCAGGGCAACTTTTGCTCCTCAATATGTGCCCATGGCCTCTGGTTTACAACAAGAATGGCTCCCGCCTGATATGTCTTCACATTTGATTGGCGAATCGCGCTTCCGCTTGAAACCGTCATGCGCATTTATTTAACATTCGCGCTCTCTCGCGGCACCCCTTCAATTTTTCTACGAGTCTCTCGGCGCTCTGGAATCGCGCCCTCGCTCGGGAGTTACTCATGATTTACTCTGGAACCGCGCTCTCGCCTGAGACTTCATTGTCATCCCCTATTGCTGTGCCCTCTTTTTAACCCCTCTCGTCCTCCATCTCTCCTTCCCGGTTGCCCCCTTCTTTTCTCCTGCCCTCCCCCCA
The DNA here is from genome assembly GCA_963575745.1 of Prorocentrum cordatum. Lineage (NCBI taxonomy): Eukaryota > Dinophyceae > Prorocentrales > Prorocentraceae > Prorocentrum > Prorocentrum cordatum. Next base: position 575,584 of record CAUYUJ010014760.1, on the reverse strand, counting down.
CTCCCATCCTCCTCGCCCTCTCCCTCGTACAATGTTTCTGTTCTTCTCGTTTTGGGGACTTGGCCAAATACACGTGGCAGGGAAGGACGATACCACCCCAAAGAGGATCTGATCAAAGATGAACAGGGCGGGCAGTCAGGGCTCGGGACAGACATCTTGGTTGATTCACGAGCATATCAGAGCGAACAGTCTGAATATGATTGCTGAACTTCACTTTTAAGGGATATTGCTGTTGATCAGGAATCAGGTGCCCATGGTATTTTCTGAAATTGAAGTGCCCCTCCCGGGGCCCGCACCTTGTATTTGACAAGAGGGAGTCTTGCGCCTCAGATTGCGCCCCTTGCCTCTAGTCTACAATAACGGCTGCCCCCGCTTAATAGTTCACCTGTACAGTTTATTGAATCACGTTCCCGCTCGAAACGCCGCGCCGTCGACACTCAGTACTCCATGCTCTCGCTTAGGACCTCTAGGCGATTTACTCAGCACTGTCCTTTGCTATTGATGACGGAAGCGCTCTCTCGCTTGAGATTTCTTTGTGCAGTCGGATCGAGGTATAAGATCGAGATCGGTTTGGGGAGGGTACCTAAGGTTCTTCGTGCTGTTTTGACGTTTTTGTGCATCTTGGGGAGGGCACCCTTGGATGTTCTGTTTCTTTTAGCCGACGAAGGGTCTCCTGTTCTTGAAGAATGTTCTTCAGGCCTAGGTACGACTGTAGTTTACCCAAGAATGGCACTCGCTCGGGACGGTCTTGCAGTTTACCAAGGAATTCCGATCTCGATTAAGATGTCCTCCCGATTCATATGCTCAGGAATTTATTGGCCCGCCCGCCCAACCCGCCCGTCGGGGCCCGCCCGCCCGACCCGCCCGCTGGGGCCCACAGTCGCCACTCGCCGCCGCATCCGTACACCCGACCCGCCCGTTAGGGTCCGTCCGCCCCGCCCACCAGATCCGCCCGCCTGTTACCGTTCTTGTTTTCCTGCTCCTCTCTCTCTCTCTCTCTTTCCCCCTTTCGGTTCGCCTCCCTCGTCCTCCCTCCTCCTCCCTCCCCCATGCCCCTTCCCTCCTCCCTCTCTTGCGCCATTCCCTTCCTCCTCGCTCTGTCCCTTGTTCCCTTCTCCTACTTCCTGTTTTCGGGGCTGCGCCAACTTCGCGTGGCAGGGAAGGAAGATATACCACCCCCCAAAGGGGATACGGTTGTTCGAAGTCGAAGAGGGTGAGTATCCAGGGTTTGGGATGTACATTTTAATCTACGTGCGTGCAGATTGGAGCTAAGAGGCTTATTATTATTGCTGCAACTGTTGTTCTTGAAATCGCATGTTCAAATAACATGTTTGTTACCCCGCCTCCGGTTCCCATGGTGCTTTTTCAATTGAAGTGCCCCTTGCGAGGCCTGCGCCATTTTTTACAAGGGCAAGTCTTGGATCGTTAAATTGCGCCTGTCGACCCCGAGCTGTTACAACAACGGCTTCCGCCTGATATCTTCTCACAGTTCTAGACGCTTCACGTATTCCCCACCAGCGTGTTAATGGTCGCGCCGCCGCGCCGTTTTGGCTGCGCTTACTTGATGGTCGCCACCGGGATTTCCACGCCACCGGGTTGGGAGTGCCGCTCCTGGTGCTCCTTCTGAGTGGCTGCCCGCGCGCTCGCTTTGCTTGCCCCTCTCTTTTCTTGCTGCCTAGTCGCGGCCCGGCTAGTGTTCGGACGGCTTTCGACTTGCTTCCCGAGCCCCCAGACCAAAAAGCATCCCCACCAGCCCATCAAGAAACGATGCCCAGAGGAATTGTCTCGATCAGGGAAGTGGGCAGCACACAGATGAAGGGCCCCCCAGTGGAGGCCTCTTGGAGCGTCTTGGGCACCTCTTGGCGGTTCCAGACGCCTGTTAGAGCGTCTTGGGTGCCTCGGAGAGCTTCTCGGGGCCTCTTGGGGGTCTGTTGGGAGCCTCTTGGAGGCCTCTTGGGCGCCTGTCGAGGCCTCCTGGGGTTTCCTGGGCGCTCTTGAGGCGCTCTTGGGGCCGTGTTGGGGCTCTCTTGGGCCTCTCTTGGAACCCTCTGGGGCCATCTTGGACCCATCTTGAGGCGTCGGATGGCCATCGGAAGCGAAAAGGCGAGACAGCCAGACACATTGAACTTCCTAGGGTTTTGGAAAGGTTTTTGATTATTCAGGGCCTCCTGGGGAAGCTCTTTGGCCACTTGGAGCGGTATTGGGGCCTCTTGGAGCATCGTGGGGGCCGTCTTGAGGTGTCTTGGGATGTCTGGAGCCATCTTGGAGGTCATCTTGGGCTGTCCCAGGCGCTCTTGGAATCATATGAACCAGTGCCCCCCCCACCCGGGAGGCCAACATGCGGCCAAAACTTTAATTGAACCAGTGATTTTAGCATTTTCGCCGAGCCCTCTTGGAGCGTCTTGGGTGCCTTTGGGGGGCCTCTTGGGAGTCTAGTGGGAGCTTCTTGGGGGCACCCTGGGGGCCTTCGGGGGCACCCTGGGGAGCGTTGGGAACGCTCTTGGGACCATGTCGGAGGGGATCGATCAACGAAGAAGGGTTCTCTAATTAGCCCCCACCAGAAAGCCAACATGGGGCCAACACCTGAGTATAACCAATGATATGGGTTTCCTCGCCGAGGCCGTTTTGGGCGCTCCAACTACCCGCGAAACCACCCGTCCAGGTCCAGGGGAGGGGGTAGGGGGAAAGGCAAACCCTTCCCCGAAGGGGAAGAGGGAGGGGTGGAAGAGGAAGCTCCCTAAACCACCTTGCGCCCTAAAGGGTTGGTGGGATTTGTTTGAAGGTTCGCGGTCCCACTCGAGGCGCCCTTACGATGTAAGGACTCGCGCTCTCGCTTGGAACGTCCTCGCAATGTATGAAGGCTCCGCGCACTCGACAGTCAGGAATCACCCTCTCGCATTGAACTGCCTCGCGAATTCTTTTAGAATCGCGTTGTCGCTCGAGATCTCTTCGCGGTTCTGGAGGCGTGACGCTTCAGCGACCCGCCCCGCTCGACCTGGCCGTCTGGACCCGCCCGCCCAACCCGCCCCTTGAGGTCCGTCCGCCCAAGCCGCCCGTCTGGTTCAGCCGTTTGCTTTCCTGCCCTGAACCCTTTTCCTGCGAATCTCCCTGGTGCTCCATCCTTCTCATTTCCCCTTGTCCCTTCCTTCCTCCCGCCCTCCCCCTGTTTCATGGTTTGCGCCCGCGTGGCCGACAAGGACGATAGATTAGCCAGCGTGGACCCCAAACAGTGTGTACCCAGCCATTCATGCAGAGCATTTCATGTGGACCCGTATACGCGGCGCAATCCATGTTGTGCGATATCTGTTGTGCAGAGTGTGTGAAGCAATCTACGTGGAGCAATCTAAGCGGAACAGTGATTGCGGTGCAATGTTGTACGGTGCTTTGCAAGTTGTGCATCCGATGTGCGATGCAGGTTCTGCAACCGATGTGGTGTAGCCCATGTGATGCAAACTATGTGGTGCAATTTATGTGTTGCAAGTCGCCCTGCCAAACTTGAAGTTGCCAATTCCACTGCTTGCGCAATCATCCCACCCACCCACCCATGTTCAACACCCATGCGGCGGCTATCGTGATGACTGCTTGGCGCTGGCTGGCGCATCGCTGCGACCGCGCTGGCGCGCGCAGGCCCGCGCGCACAGCGGCCAGCTAGTCTGGAGCGAGCGCGGCATCATGCCGACGTCGACGACGGCACGCAAGATGTGATAGTCGCGATGTCGGTGTGATGATGACGATCACAACGGCGAGACCAATTTGGGTGCCGATGCTGATCACGCCGGTGACGATGATGGTGTCCACGTGGCGTGATGAAGGTTTTCGAAGGATTTCGACACGCGCGTGCGGCCCGTGCGCGCGAGGTGCCCGGCCTGATGGTGTTATTTGACACGGGGTCGTGCCCCCCCCCCAGCAAGCGCGAAAGGGCGTTCGAATGATCTTGACGCGCGCGCGAGACGCCCGTGTGTTTTCACAGACGGTTCACGCAAGAATTTGCGAGAGCCCGCGTGTCTTCGGTTGAAGCATTTGCTGCGAAACCACATGGTTTTGTTGCTTGTTTTCGGGGCATTCCATTTTGAAAACCACACGAGCTCGACGATGTTTGGAGGGTTCCGGCATGCGCGCGCAACGACACGCACGTGTGAATCTGTTTTACAGTGTTTGTGAAACCGATTTTTCCCATCCATCCTGTGGTGTTGGTTCTTCGTTTTGAAGAGAGCGCCCCGCGTTCCTTCCTCCTCCCGCTGTCCCCTCCCTCCTCCTCGCATCATTGTCATCATCATCATCATCACCCTAGCGAGGATCGTGGCCCCATTGGAGCTCCACCGAAGGCGCCAGCTGCAAAGTGCGCGTTGCGGCCTCGGGCCATGTCGGCACACCCCTCACGAGGATCGTGGCCCTATAGGAGCTCTACCGAAGGTGCCAGTAGCAAAGTGCGCATGTCGGCCCCAGGCCATTTCGGCACACCCCTCACGAGGATCGTGGCCCCATAGGAGCTCCACCGAAGGCGCCAGTAGCAAAGTGCGCATGGCGGCCTCGGGCCATGTCGGCACACCCCTCACGAGGATCGTGGCCCCATAGGAGCTCCACCGAAGGCGCCAGTAGCACAGTGCGCATGGCGGCCTCGGGCCACTTCGGCACACCCCATCACGAGGATCGTGGCCTCATAGGGGCTCCACCGAAGGCGCCAGTAGCAAAGTGCGCATGGCGGCCTCGGGCCATTTCGGCACACCCCTTACGAGGACTGTGGCCCCAGAGGGAGCTCCACCGAAGGCGCCAGTAGCAAAGTGCGCATGGCGGCTTCGGGCCATTTCGGCACACCAATCACGAGGATCGTGGCCCCATAGGAGCTCCACCGAAGGCGCCAGCGGCAGGGTTCGCATGGCGACTTCGGGCCTTTTCGGCACACCCCTCACGAGGATCGTGGCCCCATAGGGAACTCCACCGAAGGTCCCAGTGGCAAGGTTCCCATGGCGGCCTCGGGCCATTTCGGCACACTCCTCACGAGGATCGTGGCCCCATAGGGGGCTCCACCGAAGGCGCCAGCGGCAGGGTTCGCATGGCGGCCTCGGGCCATTTCGGCACACCCCTCGCGAGGATCGTGGCCACATAGGGAGCTTCACCGAAAGCGCCAGTGGCAGGGTGCCTCGGGCCATTTCGGCACACCACTCACGAGGACTGTGGCCACATAGAGAGCTCCACCGAAGGCCCCCAGTGGCAGGGTTCGCACGGCGGCCTCGGGCCATTTCGGCACACCCATTACGAGGACTGTGGCCCCAGAGGGAGCTCCACCGAAGGCCTCCAGTGGCAGGGTTCCCATGGCGGCCTCGGGCCATTTCGGCACACCCCTCACGAGGATCGTGGCCCCATAGTTGTGTTGCTTCAACAACCGCGCCTGGGCGTCGTACTCCGACTTCTCGACGTGCACCGACACCTCCTCCCTCATGGCTCTCGAAGCCCTCTCCTGCTTCTGCTCCTCGGTCAAAGGGACGCCGTCCTTGTCGTCGTCGGCGCCCGCGAAGACGGCCACGAACGTGTTCCTGAGCATGTCGGGCTCCGGCGGGAAGCCGTGGCCACATAGGGAGCGCGGGCGAAGATGGTATTCACAATTGCGGCATTCACAATTGCATATGGTTGGGTCCTTCGCCAGGCTAGAATTCTCAGCGCGTATTCGCGCATAGTATCATTTGCAAGGGGTGTGCGGGGGAGGGGTCGAATACGGTGTGGCTGGGATGGCTTCGTTTCGTATGAACAGAAAAGTGGGCCACAATCGCATCGAAATTGCCCATCCCTAGGGGGCGGATCATGCTGGCGTGTGTGTGGGTGTGAAGGGTAGATTTCAATCG
>CAUYUJ010014760.1:559744-564744 GCA_963575745.1 Prorocentrum cordatum | reverse complement strand
AGCAGAAACAGTTGAGTCCCCCTCGGCAGCGGCAGCAGACGAGGTTACCAGGGCTCGACGAGCACTTGCCGCCCTCCGCAAGCTCGGCCTCGACGGGACGACGGTGGTGGTCATCCAGGCAGGACAGGACCTCACGGCAGCAGAGAGCAAGGAACGCAATCTCAGGTCGCCCGACGACCTACTGCGCAGATCGTTGGACGGGCCGACGGCCAAGAGCAAGGAGGTGCTGGAGCTGTCTGAGAGTGTCAACGCATTGGAGACGCAGATGGCCGACAAGAAAGCTCTGTTCGTCGCTGCGCAGGAAGAGCTGTCGAAGATCACGTCGGAGGTTTCGGTGGCTTGAGCTGCAGTACTATCTACACCGGCCCCAGCAGCGCTGGATGTTGGCAACTCCATGGGCAGAGTCGAGACCATCATCAGTTCAGCGCCTGCCGCTTTCTCGACAGGCAACCACGCGGCCATGCTTCAGTCACTTGAGACACAGCTTCGGGCATTACAGCAGGCGACTGGTCCAGCGGTTCCAGTTCCTCCCGTCCAGGCACCGCAGCAGGCACCACCAGCACCAGGTTCGGCAGCACCATGTTCAGGAGCTGATGACGCACATCCTCAGGGCTCACTATGGGATTTCCCAATGGAAGAGGAGTCAGCCGCGACTGGTGCGCCACGCCAGGGCAGGACCATCTTCCAACACCACCCTGTGTCTGCTACGCGTCCTAGGCGTGCTGGCAGACGTTATCACAGGCGATCGCCTCGGATGGTCACTTACGCTACTTCTAGCTGGGCCATAATGAAAGGTTTCTTGGACGAGAGCTCACGGTGCGCCAATCGTGGCTGCCCGAGAGATGCGCTTTTCTAGCGATGCTAAGGTGCGCTCAGAAGAGCGCAGCATCTCCCATGGCCGACTGGGAAGAGTTGCTTCTCGGGGCCGACTGGGAAGCCCATGGCAGGTACAGCATTCATTGTCAAGAACATAGGCACCGCAGTTTTGGATCCGTTCGGCTGAATTTGATACCACGTTTTGATGCCAGCTTGGTGTGCTGCGATATACGTGCAAGCTAGGCCTCGGGGTGGTTTCATCGCGGGATCCGTCTACGCGCAGGAGGGGATCGGCTTCGCCTCCCCCAACTTGGACAGGTTGGAGAAACTAGGCAAGTGCCTCAAGTTTTACAAGGCCCCTTTTCATCATCGGGGGTGACTGGAATGCGCCGCCCAGGGAGCTCAGCGACGCTGGCGTTGTGGTCGAGCTTGGCTCATTTAGTCGCGGGCCCCCGCGGGTCTCATCGAGCGGCGCGAACTGGGGGCCACGTTTTCGTTGACCATTGGATGGCAAGTGATTCCATGGCAGTTGCTATGGCAGATCCTCGACGCGTTCCAGAGTACCCGCCTAGGCCGCACTTTCCGATGTGGGTGGACCTTGGCGCTCAGCCATGGGATGGGCAGGCGCTCGTGCTGAGGGCGCCCAAGGTCTTGCCCAAGGTTCCGAGTTTCATCTTTATTCCAGCAGATTCTGATGCAGACAGCGATGATCCAGACAATGCCGTGGCGCGAGGTGCGCCTGGTTTTTCTTGGGCAGAGCTCATGGCAGAGGATTATGCCAAAGGCCTTGGCGACAATCATGATCGCCAGGGTCGCCTCGGTTCTATTTGCAGCCAGATCTACACCGGCGCGGAGACCGAGCTGCTTCTAGTTCACGAGCTCGATCAGTCCGCAGATTGCGGGGGGCGGGGAGGTCAGGATGCGGTATATAAGCATGCCACAGCGGGCGGCGCTCTAGTGCGCAGACGGCCAGTTGGCACCGAGGAGTTCAGGGCGATCCGCACCATCCAGCATCGAATCGAAGACCTTTGGCTTGTTGATCGCAAGCGTGGCCATGTCCCACGCGCCAAGCATGCCTCGGTCTTTTCCAGTTTATGTCGCAGAGTGGCAAGACCAGGATGCTTGCGTCGTCCTTGTCTGTTCAGTTTCTGCAGGGCCTCGCTCATTTTCTCGCGCGCGCACTCGCGCAACCTCCAGGGTGCCGGGCATTGCTTCTCAAAGCTTCTGCTGGCGGGCTCGCTCAGCACGCCTCCCGCGTTGAAAAAAGCACGCGGTAAAGCTCGCGGAGATGGTTTTGTCAAGCGGCTGCGCCAGTTCATGCGCTCCCAGGCCAAGTCCGCGCACTCCTGGGCCAAGCCCAAGGGGTGGGCGCTGTCGCAGGTGACCACAGAGCTAGGACCATCATCACACGCCTCGGACATCGCCGAGGCGCAGGGGAACTTCTGGGAGGGCGTTTGGGGCGGGGCTTCGAAGGAACTCGATCTAGATGGAGATCCCACTCACTTCCTGGAGGACCTCAATGCTGTCGGGCCCCGCGTGCCTCCTATGCGCGTTCAGCGCCTCTGGAGCTCCGCCAAGACCTTCAGTGGGAACACGGCTGTGGGTGTGGATGTTTTTCGTCCTCGGCATTGGGCCCCGGCCTCGGGCGGGGCCTTATCGTGTCTTGGGTATCTGCTATACTTATGTGAGCAACGGGCTATGTGGCCTTTCATGGTTATCTAAGCACGCGCGGTTTTGTTTGCCGGGCCTGATGGTTTGTGTCGGCCTATTGCCCGACTGCCATCATTATGGAGGTTACGTGTCCGTGCTGGGCTGGATCATGTGCGCGCTTGGGCTTCTAGTCTGGGTCGTAGATACATCGCGCTGGGAGAGGGCAAGGCTGCGACGGAGTGGCCGCGCGCGTGCCGTTGCAAGGCGAAGCCTTCCCTACGGCTCTCAAGGGCCCCCAGGACCGCGCCGCCCTCCAGGGCATCGTTGGCGTTGAGAAGTGTTCGACAGGGTTCCCTGGCGAGTTGCGGTTCTTGCAGGCATTCGACGTGGATTTCCAGGCCGCCTGTTGGTTCTAGCTCTACAGATGCATCAGGTGTCGCTGCGGCTCTCGCGGGGCAATGTGTTCTCACATGCTGTCTACGCTGGTCGTGGCTTCCCCCCGGGCCGTGGCATGGCTATGTTCCTATTACAGTTGGTTCGTATTGCACCTTGATAACCTGCGCGCCGACGCGCACTGCATTGCCGCGCGCGCGTGCGCGTACGCAGACGAACCCACCGTTGCGATCACAGCGCCGCTATCGCACATCATTGAGCATGCGTGTGCAGCACGGCGTGGCATTGTCGACTACTTGCGCACTGTGGACCTCAGTCCAGCACGGCACAAATGTCTATCGCGAGCGCCAACATGAGCATCGCACGGTGCGTTTGCACACATGTTCGCAAGCTCGGGCACAAGGCAGCGACGGCACTCGAGGTTCTCGGCATTGAAGTTGCAGGGAGCAGAGCACTTAGGTTCAACCGCCTTCGTAGACGAGTGGGGGGCATGCGCAGACGGCTTCTTCGCATTCGATGAACGAGAGGTCGGGGCCCATGTTTGGCCGCTTCGTCAGGGCCCCGCTGCCGACAGCCATGCCTTATGGCATCGCCGTTCATGGCGCTCCACCTGGTCTCGTCGCGGCGATGCGAGCCGACTTGCCACCAGCCTGGTATGAGGCAGGGGCATCGGGGTCTCCTTGGCTGAGTTCTTTCTTGCATGGAGGGCTCGCTCAGGTCCCGCAGGTAATGGCGTGGTGCGAACCCATTTTCCAGTGGTCACTCATGGCGTGGGATCCGCCGACGCAGCAGCTGATGCAGGAGGCATGGCAGCGGCAGATCTTGCAGGCGCGCCAAGCTCGGCATCCATGGGGCAAGGTTGCAGGGCCATGTGGCGCTACCTTCCTGGCGCTGAAGCAGCTTGGGGGGACCTCGCCCTCGGCTTTTGCGCGGCGCACTGATCAAGGGGGCCCTCTGGATGCCCGTTCCGTCGCACCTCTCTCACTCCGAGATCTAGCCAGAGATGCCGCGGTCAGGCGCTTGTGGGCTGATTGGGCCAGACGGCCTGAGAGGGCCCCCGAGCTCCAGATGGAGCCCAAAGTTCCCATCGGCTACTGGATCGAGCCCGTGCTGCACATGCTTGGTAAGGCTGTTGATCCAGCTGATGAGGAGTCCGACGCAGAACCAGACGATGACCCTCGTGCTCTTCTCTCGGCCAAGCAAGCGGCTACTTTGAAGGCTTTGGTCACAGGATGACTTCGGTCACCAGTGCGTTTGCATCGGCATGGATTTTGCGAAGGCACAATTTGTTCTCGGTGCGGTGCCAGTTCGCGCGCGCTGTCGAATGTCTCGCGTGAGTTTGCAGCGACGGCGACGGGGGAGTTTCAGCCCACAGCGCCGAGGGCGCTACCTGACCGCGTCCCAGAGTCGTGGCTCTGGACGAGGGATATACCCGACATCGTGCTTTCCCACAACCCCCATGAGGATTTACTCCGCTGTGTGGCATGTACAGTACGGAGACGCGTCTTTTGTGACTGGCACGGTATTCGCGGATGGAGCTTGCAGGCGATGCCGGTTTTGGCCAGAAGCTACCCGTGCTGGATGGGGCCTCTCTCTGATCGGGCCACCGCTCCATCGACCTGGTCGTGTGCGGCGCGCTATTCTTCCGAGTGCAGTCTACACTGACTACTTGGACTTGCCCCGGGGATTGGCCTTGTGGCCTGGCTGGGCATGTTCGCCTCGCAGGCCCAACGCCGACGCATGGACAGATATCTGGAGGAAGGTGGACGACCTTGCAGGCGTCAGTGGCCAACTACGAGTGCATCGCGTGGCTGGGCATCAGACAGGCGCAGCTACGTTGCACGTGGCAATCGCTGGGCAGACTACGCGGCCTGCATGGGTCGAGACCTTAACGAGCAGATGAGGAAGGGACTCGCTCAAGTTAAAGGTATTCTTCGATTTCTGGTGCAGTCTGAATTTCAGTTCTTGGACAATTCAGATGTCCCCAAGAGGGAGCGCAAGAAGACGGAGAAGGCTAAGACGCAGTTCCAGCGACTTGTCAATTTGTTCGACGGGCTTCGATATACTTTGAATCCATATCTTCGAGGATGGAGGTGCGCCGTGTGCACGAAGACACTTCTACTCCACTGCACAGCGGGACA
>CAUYUJ010014760.1:504744-549744 GCA_963575745.1 Prorocentrum cordatum | reverse complement strand
GCTATTACATGGCGATGCGCGGTTCCAGCTTCGCATGGATTACTATTTGTTTCATGGCTGCGGTTGGGGTCGTCCTCCCGCCGTGCTCTGGTTGTGCTGGTTCCTGGCTTGAATGGCTGCGTGCGTCAGGGTGGCAAGCATGAGGCGCACTCGTGTTTCCAACCGTTTTTCTGCAGCTGATCGTCGTGCGCGTGTGGATTCAGTTTGCTGTGTTGTACGCGCGCCTGACGTGGCATAGGCTCCTGTGACTCGGCATTGACGCTTTCTGCACATGTAATTCCTGCTCCTGCTCCTGCCCCTGCTCCTCCTCCCCCTCCTCCTCCTCCTCCTCCTCCTCCTCCTCCTGCGCCTTTTCTATGACTTGCGTTAGGCAGCAGCGCGAGCCCCGCCAGGATTTGCTGGCGTGGGTTCCGCGCGCGAGTTTGCATGTCCAGCGCGATATCATGGAAGCCTCCGTTCAACGCGGGAACACGCTCTTGCTGTTTCGCCATGCCCCGCATGTTCCGTGCCGCCAGTTGCCGCAGCGTGCACAGCAGCATCGGGCGATCGTCCTCGGTTACAAAAATCTTCCTCGCGTGCTGACCTGCTTATTGGCCGTCCCTCTGCTCCTGCACCTCTTCCCCCACCTGCTGCTCCTCCCTGCGTGGCCCCTCTGCCGCTGCTGCTCCTCCTCCTGCCGCTCCCCTTCCTCCTCATCCGCCGCCCCCCCTGTGGACGCCTCCATCTTCTTCCGCCTCCCGCCGCGTTCCTCGTCGCCCGGCAGCCCTGCGGCCCAAGATGGCCTCAGGGGGTCTCAAGAGGGCCTCGTTCGGAATCATGTACCCGGAAGCATGTGCCCGGAAGCCTTTCCGGGAACATGATTCCTGGGTTCCTCAGCCCGCGGGACAGCCTCAGCGAGGTCATAGAAGGGCCGAGACGGCTTGAAGATGGCCGAAGAAGGCCCTGAGAGGGCCTTCACGAGGCGAACATCGGCCCATTTCTTTTGTAAAACGTGCGTTTTCAGCTTACTTGCTGGTTTCGTTTTCGCAGTGCCCCAGACGTCCCCGAGGTGTGCCAAGACAGCCCGACAGAGACCCAAGAGGGCCGGCCCCAGACGGCCCAAAAGGGTCGGCCTGTGGGGCTCACCGAACCCCCCGAGACGGCCCAAGAGGCCCCGAAACCGGCCCGGGAGGCCCCCAGGACGGCGTCAGGGAGGCCCAAGAGGGCCCCGATCGAAATCACGTTCCCGGGAGCGTCTCCTGGAACGTGGTTTCCGGGCCCCCAGCGCTCCTCACTGGGGCCCAGGACGGCGTCAGCGAGAGCCCAGGAGGGCCCGAGATGGTTTCAAGATGGCCGAAGAGGGCCCCAAGAGGGCCTTCAAAAGGCACAAAATTTTCCATTTCCGTTGAGAAACGTACATTTTCAACATACTCGTTGGCTTCGTCTTCGCAGTGCCCCGGACGCCCCCGCGGAACCCTAAGACAGCCCAAGAGAGACCCAAAAGGGCCCCATACGGCCCAACAGGGTCGGCCTGTGGGGCTCACCGAACCCCCCGAGACTGCCCAAGAGGCCCCGAAGCCGGCCCAGGAGGTCCCCAAGACGGCCTCAGGGAGGCCCACGCAACAGGGCCCCGTTCGAACTCATGTTCCCGGGAGCGTTTCTTGGAACATAGTTTCCGGGCCCCCAGCGCTCCCTACTGGGCCCCAGGACGGCGTCAGCGAGAGCCCAGGAGGGCCCGAGATGGCTTCAAGATGGCCGAAGAGGGCCCCAAGAGGAGGCACAAATCGGCCCATTTCCCATGTAAAAAGTATATGTTCAGCATATTCGCTGGCTTCGTCTTCGCAGTGCCCCGGACGCCCTCGCGGAACCCCAAGACAGCCCACGAGAGACCCAAGAGGGCCCCAGACGGCCCAAAAGGGTCGGCCTGTGGGGCTCACCGAACCCTCCGAGACGGCCCAAGAGGCCCCCAAGACGGCCTCAGGGAGGCCCACGAAGGCCCCGTTCGAAATCATGTTCCAGGAAGCCTCTCCGGGATCATGGTTTCCGGCTTCCCAGCGCTCCCTACAGGGCCCCAGGACAGCCTCAGCGAGGCCCCACAGGGCCCGAGGTGGCTTGAAGATGGCCGAAGATGGCCCCAAGAGGGCCTTCAAAAGGCACACATCGGACCACTTCCCCGGTAAAAAGTACATGTTCCAGATTAGGCCACCCCCAAGGTCAGGTTCGGGAATGGGTCGTAGCAACACGACGACGACGATGACGACGGCACGCCCTAACAGGCTCCCCAAGACGCCCAAAACCCATGCTCCCAGAAGGCCTTCTGGGAACCCGATTCATACGGCCTCCGCCCCCCTACACGACCATTCTCCTCGAAGGCCTTTCGGAATTCAGATTGGTATGTGTGGACTGTGGTCCATTACTTCAGTGGAGCAGTGAATTTGTCAAGGCCTGGGGCCTGCTAGAACCTGAGCGCGCGCGAAGCGCGCGCGATGGTTCTAGTGTCTGTCTGTCTGTAGCCTTGCATCCTTGACGGACGCGTGGGCAAAAACAACAAAAAGAAACAGTCCAGCCTGAATGCTTCTACATACACAGGCAGAGGGTGATACAAAATATGCCCTGATTCGTATCGCTCACGGGGCTCACGTCTAAGATCTGGCAGGATTGGGCGTGCAACAGATCACGCGCGAGACCGGGAGACACTTACAAAGTTGTGTGCCCCAAACTGTAAACTGCTGTCGCCCAATGCTGTCTCGGGCGCCCCCGGCGTCTGCGGCAGGCCAAATTTTTAGGCGCGCCGTCGAAATCCGAATTGCGATTGACGTACACGTGCATCCGCTCCTCCTTGTAAAAGGCGCTGGTGTAGCATAGCCGTCAAAGCCTTCTACCCCACTGACAGCAAAGAAATTGGGCGGTAGTTGCTGGGCAGGGTTGCGTCTCCCTTCTTGAAAAGCAATATCACATTAGCTCGCCGCCACTTGTCGGGAATATTCTTTTCTTCCCAACACCTCTGACACACGCCCAGCAAAGCCTTACATGCATTCGTTCTAGTGTGTATATATATATATGTACACACATATATACACATATGTGTGTGTGCCCGTGCACGAGTCCCGGGCGCCCGGGGCCCGGGGCCCGAGCACGCATGGGAGGACCAGGGTTTCCCAGACCGCTCCCAGAGCACTCCGGAGCGGCCCTGGAGCTCCCAGACTGCCCCAGAAACCTCCCAGAAGCCCCCGGGGACTTGGACAAGCCCCTCCAAGACAGTCCAGATAACCTCAACGTGGACCAAGATGGGCTCCAGACCGCAAATACACAGCCCAAGAGGCCTCCAAGAAGCCTCAAGAGAGCTCCGAGAAGCATGCCGAGAGGGCGCGAAGAGGCCCACATCATGGATTCCCACTGTTTTTTTCTATATGTTCGATGTCTCGCGTTTTCGACCTTCCGACGCTCCAAGGCGGCCGACGACGCTCCCAAGACCGCCCCAAGACCGCCGAAGAGGCCCCCCAAAAAGCCCCGAGACGGCACCAGGGAGTTTGAACATTGCCGGGGAGGAGCCCTACACGGCCCAAGATAGTCCCAGGACATGCCCAAGCTGGGCCACAGAGCGGGAGCGGGAGGCGCCCAGGCGCTCCAAGACAGCCCAGATGGCCCCAACGTGGCCTCAGATGGGCCCATACACAGCCCAAGAGGCCTCCAAGAGGCCCCAAGAGAGCTCCGAGAAGCATTCCGAGAGAGCCCGAAGAGGCCCATATCTTTGATGTCCGCTTTTTTGTGTTTTTCGGTGTCTCGTGTTTTCGACTTCCGACGCTCCACGACGGCCCACGACGCCCCCAAGACCGCCCCAAACCCGCCGAAGAGGCCCCCAAAAGAGCCCCAAGACGGCCCCAGGGAACCCGAAAATTGCCCGGGAGGAGCCTCAGACGGCCCAAGAGCCCCAGGACAGGCCCAAGCTGGGCCACAGAGCGGGAGCGGGAGGCCCGAAGGCGCTCCGAGACGGCCGAGTTGGCCCCAATGTGGCCCCAGATGGGCCCAACACGGCCAATACACAGCCCAAGAGGCCTCCAAGAGGCCCCAAGAGAGCTCTGCGAGGCGTTCCGAGAGAGCCCGAAGAGGCCCATATCCTTGATTTCCGTTGTTTCTATTCAATGTTGTTCATTTTCTCGCTTTCTCGAGCCTCCATCGCTCCAAGACAGCCGAAGACGCCCCGAAGATCGCGCCAAGACCGCCGAGGAGGCTCCGAAAGGGGCTCCCAGGGCACCCCGGAGGGGCCGTGGAGTTCCCAGACTGCCCCAGAGAGCTCCAAGACGCTCCCAGAAGCCCTCGGGGACTTGGACAAGCCCCCCGCCAAGACAGCCCAGATAGCCCCAATGTGAACCAAAATGGGCTCCAGACCGCAAATGCACGGCTGGGCAGCCCAAGAGCCTTCTAAGAGGCCTCAAGGGAGCTCCGAGAGGCGTCCCGAGAGAGCCCGAAGATGCCCAAATCCTTGATTTCCATAGTTTTGTCCCATATCTTAAGATGGGGTTCTTGTTATTGCTTGGACGCATCCTACTCTCTCTTCTTCTCCTCCCCTCCTCTCGGACTTTCTCATACTCAGACTTACTCATACCCAGACTTACTCATACCCAGACTTACTCATACTCAGACATACTCATACTCAGACCTACTCATACTCAGACTTACTCATACCCAGACGTACACATACACAGACTTATTCATACACAGACTTACTCAATACCCATACTTTCTCATACCCAGACGTACTCATACACATACTTATTCATACTCATACACGGACTTACTCATACTCGACCTCCTCATACTCATACCTACTCATACAGAAGATTCAGAATATGTCTCAGGCGTGACGCTGGTTTCAGCACCCCTAAGGGGAGCCGCCAGGGGTGTTTTCACGAGCCCGTTCGCGGCCAGTTTGTGGTGGTGTCTCAGGCGGTTTGGCTGTTTTGGTGGGCAGACTCGTCTGCGTTTGGAGCAGTTTTGTGAGGATGTCTCAGGCGGGGCGCTGGTTTCAGCACCCCTAAGGGGAGCCGCCAGGAGTGGTTTCACGGGCCCGTTCGCGGCCAGTTTGTGGGGATGTCTCAGGCGGTTTGGCTGTTGTGGTGGGCGCACTCGTGTGCGTTTAGAGCGGGTTTTGAGGATGTCTCAGGCGGGGCGCTGGTTTCAGCACCCCTAAGGGGAGCCGCCAGGGGTGTTTTCACGAGCCCGTTCGCGGCCAGTTTGTGGTGGTGTCTCAGGCGGTTTGGCTGTTTTGGTGGGCAGATCGTCTGCGTTTGGAGCAGTTTGTGAGGATGTCTCAGGCGGGGCGCTGGTTTCAGCACCCCTAAGGGGAGCCGCCAGGAGTGGTTTCACGGGCCCGTTCGCGGCCAGTTTGTGGGGATGTCTCAGGCGGTTTGGCACTCGTGTGCGTTTAGAGCGTTCTCAGGCGGGGCGCTGGTTTCAGCACCCCTAAGGGGAACCGCCAGGGGTGTTTTCACGAGCCCGTTCGCGGCCAGTGCTCAGGCGGTTTGCTGTTTCTGGTCCTTCGCTTGGAGAGCAGTTGTGAGGATGTCTCAGGCGGGGCGCTGGTTTCAGCACCCCTAAGGGGAGCCGCCAGGAGTGGTTGTTCGCGGCCAGTTTGTGGGGATGTCTCAGGCGGTTTGGCTGTTGTGGTGGGCGCACTCGTGTGCGTTTAGAGCGGGTTTTGAGGATGTCTCAGGCGGGGCGCTGGTTTCAGCACCCCTAAGGGGAACCGCCAGGGGTGTTTTCACGAGCCCGTTCGCGGCCAGTTTGTGGTGGTGTCTCAGGCGGTTTGGCTGTTTTGGTGGGCAGGCTCGTCTGCGTTTGGAGCAGTTTGTGAGGATGTCTCAGGCGGGGCGCTGGTTTCAGCACCGGGGAGCCGCCAGGAGTGGTTTCACGGGCCCGTTCGCGGCCAGTTTGTGGGGATGTCTCAGGCGGTTTGGCTGTTGTGGTGGGCGCACTCGTGTGCGTTTAGAGCGGGTTTGAGGATGTCTCAGACTTCAGCACCCCTAAGGGGAGCCGCCAGGGGTGTTTTCACGAGCCCGTTCGCGGCCAGTTTGTGGTGGTGTCTCAGGCGGTTTGGCTGTTTTGGTGGGCAGACTCGTCTGCGTTTGGAGCAGTTTGTGAGGATGTCTCAGGCGGGGCGCTGGTTTCAGCACCCCTAAGGGGAGCCGCCAGGAGTGGTTTCACGGGCCCGTTCGCGGCCAGTTTGTGGGGATGTCTCAGGCGGTTTGGCTGTTGTGGTGGGCGCACTCGTGTGCGTTTAGAGCGGGTTTTGAGGATGTCTCAGGCGGGGCGCTGGTTCCAGCACCCCTAAGGGGAGCCGCCAGGGGTGTTTTCACGAGCCCGTTCGCGGCCAGTTTGTGGTGGTGTCTCAGGCGGTTTGGCTGTTTTGGTGGGCAGACTCGTCTGCGTTTGGAGCAGTTTGTGAGGATGTCTCAGGCGGGGCGCTGGTTTCAGCACCCCTAAGGGGAGCCGCCAGGAGTGGTTTCACGGGCCCGTTCGCGGCCAGTTTGTGGTGATGTCTCAGGCGGTTTGGCTGTTGTGGTGGGCGCACTCGTGTGCGTTTAGAGCGGGTTTTGAGGATGTCTCAGGCGGGGCGCTGGTTCCAGCACCCCTAAGGGGAGCCGCCAGGGGTGTTTTCACGAGCCCGTTCGCGGCCAGTTTGTGGTGGTGTCTCAGGCGGTTTGGCTGTTTTGGTGGGCAGACTCGTCTGCGTTTGGAGCAGTTTGTGAGGATGTCTCAGGCGGGGCGCTGGTTTCAGCACCCCTAAGGGGAGCCGCCAGGAGTGGTTTCACGGGCCCGTTCGCGGCCAGTTTGTGGTGATGTCTCAGGCGGTTTGGCTGTTGTGGTGGGCGCACCCGTGTGCGTTTAGAGCGGGTTTTGAGGATGTCTCAGGCGGGGCGCTGGTTTCAGCACCCCTAAGGGGAGCCGCCAGGGGTGTTTTCACGAGCCCGTTCGCGGCCAGTTTGTGGTGGTGTCTCAGGCGGTTTGGCTGTTTTGGTGGGCAGACTCGTCTGCGTTTGGAGCAGTTTGTGAGGATGTCTCAGGCGGGGCGCTGGTTTCAGCACCCCTAAGGGGAGCCGCCAGGAGTGGTTTCACGGGCCCGTTCGCGGCCAGTTTGTGGGGATGTCTCAGGCGGTTTGGCTGTTGTGGTGGGCGCACCCGTGTGCGTTTAGAGCGGGTTTTGAGGATGTCTCAGGCGGGGCGCTGGTTTCAGCACCCCTAAGGGGAGCCGCCAGGGGTGTTTTCACGAGCCCGTTCGCGGCCAGTTTGTGGTGGTGTCTCAGGCGGTTTGGCTGTTTTGGTGGGCAGACTCGTCTGCGTTTGGAGCAGTTTGTGAGGATGTCTCAGGCGGGGCGCTGGTTTCAGCACCCCTAAGGGGAGCCGCCAGGAGTGGTTTCACGGGCCCGTTCGCGGCCAGTTTGTGGGGATGTCTCAGGCGGTTTGCTTGTTTTCATGCCCAACATTTTTTGTTGTCCAAGCAGAGTTTGAGGATGACTCATGCGGGACGCAGGTTTCAGCACCTTCAAAAGGAGCCGCCAGGGGGTAGGACACGGGCCCGTTCGCAGCCAGTTTGTGGGGATGCCTCAGGCGGTTTGCTCGTTGTCATGCCCGACATCCTTTGCTTTCAGAGCGGATTTTGAGGATGTCTCAGGCGGGGCGCTGGTTTCAGCACCCTTCAGGGAAGCCGCCAGGGGTGTTTTCATGGGCCCCAGTGCAGATTTTGAGGATGTCTCAGGCGGTGCGCTGGTTTCAGCACCCCCAAAAGGAGGCGCCACGGGGTAGGACACGGGCCGTTCGCGGCCAGTTTGTGGGGATGTTTTAGGCGGTTTGCTTATTTTCATGTCCAACATCTTTGGCTTTTAGTGCAAATGTTGAGGATGTCTGAGGCGGGGCGCTGGTTTCAGCACCCCTAAGGGGAGCCGCCAGGAGGCAGGACACGGGCCCGTTCGCGGCCATTTTGCGGGGATGTCTCAGGCGATTTGCCCGTTGTCATGCCCAACATCCGTTGCTTTCAGAACAGAAGCACGTCGATTGATCCGTGATTGAATCTGAGGATGAAATATGGATCGTCTGCGCGGAATCTGCTTCGGAACAATGTTCGTCTTCGTCGGCCTTGTCGCACATGTGGACGCGCTATTATAGTCAAACGCTCATGAACAGACGCTCGCTATGGCATGACATATAACATGAAATGCACAGATGGGGAGCTCCACGCAGTGAGTAATTTATGTTTTCGGTGTCTCGCGTTTTCGATGTTCGACGCTCCACGACGGCCTACGACATCCCCAAGACCGTCCCAAGACGGCCGAAGAGGCCCCCAACAGAGCCCCAAGACGGCACCAGGGAACCCGAAAATTGCCCGGGAGGAGCCTCAGACGGCCCAAGAGAGCCCCAGGACAAGCCAAAGCTGGGCCACAGAGCTGGAGCGGGAGGCCCCAAAACGCTCCAAGACGGCCCAGTTGGCCCCAACGTGGCCCCAGATGGGCCCAACACGGCCAATACACAGCCCAAGAGCCTTCGAAGAGGCCCCAAGAGAGCTCTGCGAGGCGTCCCGAGAGAGCCCGAAGAGGCCCATATCATTGATGCCCAGTAGTTGTTTTCAATGTTGTTCGTTGTCCCTTGTTTTCCACCTTGCGACGCTCCACGACGCCCCCAAAACCGCCCCATAACCGCCGAAGAGGCCCCAAAAAGAGCCCCAAGACGGCCCCAGAGAGCCTGAAGATTGCCCAAGAGAATCCCAGGAGTGGCACAAGGTGGGCCCCAGAGCAGGAGCGGGAGGCCCCAAGGCGCTCCAGGACGGCCCAGGTGATCCCAACGTGGCCCAAGAGGAGCTCAAGACGGCAAACACACAGCCCAAGAGGCCTCCAAGAGGGCCCAAGAGAGCTCCGAGAGACGTCCCGAGAGAGCCCGAAGAGGCCCAGATCCTTGATTTCCTGTCGTTTTTTTCAATGTTGTTCGGTGTCTCTTGTTTTCGACCTTACGACGCTCCACGACGGCCCACGATGCCCCCAAGACCGCCCCAAAACCACAGAAGAGGCCCCCAAAAGAGCCCCAAAACGGCCCCAGAGAGCTTGAAGATTGCCCAGGAGAATCCCAGGAGTGGCACAAGGTGAGCCCCAGAGCAGGAGCGGGAGGCCCCAAGGCGCTCCAGGACGGCCCAGATGATCCCAACGCCGCCCAAAAGGAGCTCAAGACGGCAAACACAGCCCAAGAGGCCTCCAAGAGGGCCCAAGAGAGCTCCGAGAGACGTCCCGAGAGAGCCCGAAGAGGCCCAGATCCTTGATTTCCTGTCGTTTTCCTCAAACAGCTTGCTGAACGGGGTGCTGTTGTGATAGAAGCTAACTCCGGCCGAGGGTATTCAAGGCAGAGACGTCCTCGAAAAAATTTGGTGGTCCGGGCCGTTTCGCCTGAGACATCCTCGCAACTCTCGTTTCTGAGTTGTCTGGGATTGGGCGTTTCGCGTGAGACATCCTCCAAACTCTGAGTTCCCAGATGCCGCGCAAGAGGTGGTCCTGCCCGTTTCGCCTGAGGCATCCTCGAAACTCTGAGCTCCCAGACGCCGCGCGAGAGGTGGTCCGGCCCGTTTTGCCTGAGACATCCTCCGAACTCTAAGCTCCCAGATGCCGCGCGAGAGGTGGTCCGGCCCGTATCGCTTGAGGCATCCTCCAAACTCTGAGCTCTGAGATGCCGTGCGCGACGTGGTCCGGCGCGTTTCGCTTGAGACATCCTCGCAATTCTGAGTTCTGAGATGCTGCGCAAGAGGTGGTCCAGCCCATTTCGCTTAAGACATCCTCGAAACTCTGGGCTCCGAGATGCCGCGCGAGAGGTGGGCTGGCCCGTTTTGCCTGAGACATCCTCCAAACTCCGAGCCCCGATATGCCGTGCGCGAGGTGGTCCGGCCCATTTTGTTTGAGACATCCTCGCAGCTCTGCGCTCTCTGATGCCGCGCGAGAGGTGGTCCGGCCTGTTTCGCTTGAGACATCCCCAAACTCTGAGCCCTGAGATGCTGCCCAAGAGGTGGTCCGGCCCGTTTCACTTGAGACATCCTCGCTCGCACTTTCGCATTCCGAGATGCCGCGCGAGAGGTGGTCTGGCCCGTTTCGTCTGAGACGTCCTCGCGCAATTCTGAGTTCTGAGATGCCGCGCGCGAGGTGGTCTGGCCCGTTTCGCTTGAGACATCCTCGAAATTTTCAGCTGCCGCGCAAGAGGTTGCCCAGCCCAGGTCGTCTGAGACATCCTCGCAACTCTGACCTCGGAGATGCCGCGCGCGACGTGGTCCAGCCCGTTTCGCCTGAGACATCCTCGCAACTCTGAGCTCTGAGATGCCCTGCGCGAGTTGGTCCGGCCCGTCTCGCCTGAGACATCCTCACATTTCTGAGCTCTGAGATGCCGTGCGCAAGGTGGTCCGGCCCGTTTCGCACAAGACATTCTCGCAACTCTGAGCTCCCAGATGCCGCGCAAGAGGTGGTCCAGCCTGGGAGCCCAGAAGACCACATGTTACATATCCCCCCTGGGAGCCCAAGGAGGCCCCAGAGCGCTTCAGGAGTCGCAGGACGCCCAGGACGGGCCCCAGGGGTCCCCAGGAGATTCCCAGGAGGCGCCCAGGAGGCCCCAGGAGACCGCCTATCATAATGTGTCAAGTTAATACACATCCGGTGTCGATTCGTTGATTTTTCCTGCTCTTGTGGCCCACCCCATTTTCGGGGGCCCACACGGCCACATGACCCCCCCCCTGGGAGCCCCAAGAGGCTTCAGGATGTGAGTAGAACCCGTGTAATACCCTCATATATACTCCTTATCCTCACCTCTCCTGCGCCTGGCCGTTTGGACTCAGGTATTGGGACATATCGATCAGACCTTTGATCGTGCAGGAGGAAAAGATATCCATCTTTCCCTCCTTCCTTCTACCAACGGATCAGGGGTTCTGCACCCTTGTACTTCAACCCCATACACAGGTTATCAGCTTTTTAATGTTCACAGTTCATCGAACCCCGCGTCGCGATCTCGCACGCGGCTTCGATGGAACCCAGGCGGCGCATGCGCCGTAAGGGGTCCATCGGGGCCTCGCGTCCGAGCTCTCCGACGGCGCGACGGCTCGGTGATGAGTTGGAGAGCATTAGTGCGGACTGTGCAGGTGTCCCAGGTACCCCCCCCCCAGCTCCGACGGACCCGAGGCGCGGCTAGCTGCTGAACTTCACCGCAGCGCCGCCCGCGGGGGGACAGGAAAAGGAGTAGGAGCAGGTATTAAGGAGTTTCGCACGCCTACCTTCGATCCTCCATCTCTTCCTCCGTCGGGAGCAATCCCAACTGCGTCGGGCGAGAGCCTCGCTGGTCCTGATACTCCAGGGCGCTTTCGCGCTAACCGCCGATGGACTTCAGGTGCTGGCACCCCCAGCCCTGCGACCGTTCCTGTAGCGGAGCACGTAGCCACCTTCGAGGAACTCAGTAGACCAGTGACGGCACAGCCGCAGACGCAGTACCCCAAGGTATCATCTCATGAGACACCACGCACACACGGTCCTAGCCGCAGCTCGTCCTCGCGTTACCGTCGCGGGGCCCCAGGCCCATACGGCGAAAGTAGGTCGAGCCCGCGTGCTGCCTCGCAGGGGCCATGCACTCCTCGCGAAAGGTTTGCAGAGGGAAGCTGACGCTCCCCACCTCTCCATCTCAGACGACCTGCCGGCGGCAACGTCCGCTGCAGGCGACATAGCTGAGCTCAGAGACCAGGTTGAAGCCTTCGTGTCCAGGCTGTACTCTGGACTACTGCAGAGCGTTCAGACGAACGCTGCCAACGCTGCTGCTCTACGCCAAGATCTTGACGGCGCCTTGGGGCTCATTGATTCCAGGATCGCCGAAGATCGACGCATCTTAGGTGAGCTGCAGTTCCAGGTTGACCGTGAGATGTCACACTCAGGTGAACGAACGGCGATGGTCGAGAACTTGCGCAACTATCTCGCGCAGATAGAGCAACAGCTTGTGCTCGTACGCGACGCTGGCGTTTCAGCAGTCAGGATCCTCCACGACGAGATCCACGACCAGCTCCGCAACCGACCACCACCAGCCGAGGCCACCGACCTTGGCGAGGTTCAGTCTCAGATCAACGATCTTCGATCTCACGTGGACCACACTACGGCGACGCTTCGCGCCGAAGCGCACACCAACTCGTCGAACCTGATCGACATGTTGAAACGTACTGAGAGAGTCATCACTCAAAGGCTCGATGCGACCAATGCTGTCGCGCAGCCACTCGCTAACCGGATCTCTGACATCGAGCAGCGTTTTCCCGGTGTACAGGGCGCCCTGGCAGAGTTGCGTGTCGGACGAGCCCAGACTGCGCAGCTGGATTATCCTCCCACGGTTTACGATTTCGCCCGCCTCGCTGACAGGTTGCAGGAGGTTGAGAAGGCGGCGGACCACGCGCAGTTAGAGCTCTCCCAGGTTATTCGTGAGAGATACTGAGAAGGTACGTGTTGAGGGGCACCTCGCACGTCTGGAAAGTGAGTTGGATGCACAAGGCGCCCGTCTCCGAGCCCACGAGCAACGACTCGATCGGCATTCACAACGCTCTCGGGATATTGACGAGTAGTTACACACGCCAAAAGGTGGACCATATACACGAAGACATGACGAGCTGGACAAATCAGCTGATTGACCACACAAATGATACCATACTTCACCTTCAACCTGCAACCGACCTGCACAGGCCGACGGCAGCGTCCGCCGAAGCACCGCAAGCTTCTGCAGGACAACAACGACGTACGTCACCAGGAGCAGCCTCCGCGGCAGCTTCAGCACAGACACGCCATGTGTCTCCTGTGCGCACAGAACCAACTACTGACGGTGTACCGATACCCTCACAACCATTGTCTGCGGTTTCGGTCAACACTACTACTCCTATCAAGGAGTCAGACACCGTCCGAGCCCCTGTCTTGCCTAAGATCACGCAGCTGCTCGAGTGGCAGCAAAAGGTACGGGGGAATTATGGAGCCGCCTCAGGGCGACCGCCCAAAGCATACGCCTTCCTACGCGTGGCTGAACAGCCCGAGTGTACCTTTGAGGACTTACAAGACAGTGGAGATTTCGAGAGCATCGATTGCAAACTCGCTACCGCTCTCAGCGACATCTTATCCTCAGACTTGCGCTGCCAAATCAGGCTCATCGAAACCAGAGAGCACAAAGCAGGACGCATGCTCAAAGGACGCCAGATCTACTGGCACATCCTACAGTCCTACAAAGTGACAGAGGTCGATGACGACCTGCACGACTTCGAGCGCCTTAAAGAACTGAGGATGAGAGATGAAGATTTGCAACGTTTCATTATATATTGATTGGGACGTTTTACTATTGGAGTGCCGAGAAGCACCCGACCCAAAGATCTTGGAATCTCTGTTTCGCACACAGATTCGCAGACATGCCTGGATGAAACAAGATATGTACGAGTACCAGCGCATGAAGACCAGCGACCCGAATCGTACCTATGATTGGCTCCGACAGCGCGTCCTCGACGTACTGGAGCTGAAACAATTAGAGAAAAATCAAAATAAGTTACGGCACGAACGCGAGACTCGTTCTCAAGTCAATGTATGCGCCGCCTGGAAGAAAGGCAATTGTCGCAATGGTGACCGATGCAAGGTTTTGCATACCTATTTCAGGGACTGGAAGAACACCAGATCTTCCAGAGCATCGACCGCTGGCGGCGACTCCCGCCGCAGCGTCTCAACCCCTGCGAATCCCAAGAAGCCAGCATCGAAACCATTTTGCTTCGAGTTCGCCAAGCGCAACACATGCAACAGAGGCGACAAGTGCACCTTCCCACACATGGCGCAGCGCAGAGACTTCGCACATAATAAGTGCACTAAGGGCGACAAATGCAAATACGCTCACCTTGCACCTGGTGCGAAGACACCCGAGCGAAGCCCGAGTCGCCCACGGACCTCCAGTCAGGACAGTCGTGGCCGACCACCATCCCGCGGATCAGGGGGCCAACGTTCTTCACAACGCGGGGGGGTCCGCTCCGCAGAAGACTCACGCCATGGACGTGACAACCGACGCCAATACGACCGATCTCGCTCATCCTCCAGGAGGTCTCCAGACTCTCACAGTCAGTCGAGAAGCCGTTACGACAGATCTTCGCGATCTACCTCCCGAGGACGAGACAGCCGCGGCGGAGGACGTGGCAGCCCACGCGGCCGCGATAGATCTTACGGTAGTGACAGAGGATGTGGCCGACGTTCCATGAGCCGCGGTTCGTCCCGTGGTTCTCCCCATTTCAGAGCACGATCCCTTGCCAACCATCGACGATCTCGCCGCTCCGACCGCAGTTGCGTCATACGTGACAAGACCTTCATGGCCTCCACCAAAGCCACTACATCATCCACCAAACCACGGCGTCGGATACGCTTTGACACAGATCATGTGGAATACTACCCGCACATGGTCTCCGGCAAGGCCAGATTGGATAAGTGGAAGGAGTTGCCGAATGATGAGGGCGACATTGTCAATGTACCAGAGCCACTACCACAATGGTGGTGGAAACAGAGTGCCGACGCCCTACAACATTGTCAACGGGAGGCACAATTATGGCACAAAGATCTACATCACTACCGACACAACAAAGGGTCGGTGGTCACACCAACTGCGATTCCAGATTCTGATGACTCTACCAAGCAGTCACCTAAGACAGCCCAGACGAGGACAACGACGTCGCAAGTCGACCCTCCACGCCCGACTGCTGCGTTGACACGCTCCTGGGTTCTCGACAGTGGATCTGCGCATCATATTCAGGGTAATCACGAACTGACGCAGACCGAATCGGATCGCATATCTATTCGCGAGGAGCATATTCTGGAAACGGCCAACGGCGATCGTACTGTCAACGAGCACTACGACATGCGGCCACCCGAGGTTGGCTTACATAGTTCAGCCCTTGCCTTGCCAGATTGCCCATCATTACTATCAGTTGGAAAATTGTTTGAGGTTGATGGCTTTCGGCAGATTTGGGATCCTGAGCTGGGCTACTTGCTTCAGGACCCGGGGGGGCAATGGTATAATATTCCAGTCAACAACACAGTTCCAGAATTACGACTCGACGACCTGCTGATGATACCGCCACCACGTGTGTGCACTTCGCAAGCACCCAGACGTTGTCAGCGCAAGCGTTCATCCGCCCGCTGCAACGACATATGTTGGTGCTGCAAAACTACAGAGCAGTCACCACCCACAGATGAGCTGCGGCCCCACATAGGGACCTGCCCCAAGAGACCACATGTCGGCGAGGGAGGAGGAGCACGGACCGCCAAGGTCTTCGAACCTCCCGACACAAATAACGCCGAGCCCAACGTGGACACACCCACCGACTCGCTTATGTCTCAGACGCAATATTCTCCTCCCACATGCGGGGGGCTAGCAGATACAGCTCAAGCAGATACCGACATGACGTCGACCTTCACCGAGGATATGCCGACGGAGACGCTCACAACAGTGCACCACGACAGTGATCGCGTTCTTCCAAACAGCTGTCTTGTCGACGTGCTCCTCGCTGAGGGCAGCAACGCCCGTGGATGGATGCACAAAATTATGTCCACAGCAAAAGGCTTGCATGGCCTCTTCCCACCGTTCGTGTCCCAGACCAGACATATGCAACATAGCTCCCGCACCGAGAATGACGATCTTGACAATGCGCTCAATCAACCCATTCGTTTGTGGACGCTGAGGAGCACTAGTGTCATGTCTCCACCCCAGTTGGCGGCAAGCCTTCTGAAGCTCTCCAGAATTGTCTGTGTAAATATGCTTCGCCTCATCGTTCGCGGCGATGAACTGCTGGAAGGATGCCTTTGTAGTAGCTGCGTCTTTGTGTAATGCTGGGTATGCCATGAAGTTGCCGGTGTATCTATCCAGAACGACAAGTGCATACTTGTCGCCGCGCTTGTCGGCGGCACCGTCTTTGGCCAAGACGACATGGTCGGCAGATAGAGCTTCCCCAAACTTCTTCGGGACAAATGCCTCGTAGGCTGTGTCCTCGTCGGCGGGGTCTGCCGGTGGATGTGGTCTGCGCTGTCGTCGACATGGAGCGTTTTGCGCCATCGTGCGAGAACAAATCTCACAGTCTGGGTGTTTTGGACTGTGGGTCATGTAGTGCATAGGGTCAACTCATGAGATACGTTTTGGAGAAAGTTTTCCCGGGCACTGCATTCCCTTCGGTGCTCGGATCTTCTGGGAATGCCTCAATCCCGAGATCAATAACGAGACTGCAAAGTTCAGAGAAAACGCTCGGGAAGGGTTATTCATGGGTTACCATTTACACTCTGGTGGACGATGGTCAGGTGATTATCTTGTCTTGGACACGGCTACATACGCCAGGAACCCCGACGGTGAACTGCGTCACGTACACAGAGTCAAAGACATCATCATCCCCGACGGCATGTTCACCTACCCAGTGTAAGAGGGTACCTTGCGACATCACAACCCAGAGGCACACGACGAGGTCAAGGCATCTACTTCTCGCCCCCTGGGCGACAAACCTATGCCTGAGCCTCCACTTGCCTATCCTAAAGAATGGGATGATCCTTCTATGATGACGATGGACGACAACATCGCAGATACCCACCCATCGGCCTCTGAGGTTGCTGCACCAGCGCCGGAGCCCGACTACTGGGAACAGCGCGGATATTGCGTCACCAGACATATACGTATTCCACGCAGGAAATTGTTCATACCAACAGACGATGTCATGAACATACCTGTTCCTGTTGATCAGCTCGACGTGACACGAGACTTCAAGACGACTTCTACCTTCGACGGAGAAAATGCCTTTCGCGATGTTTGGGAGGGTGTCAGCGCCAACGACCACCGGGAGTTGAGCGAGCCATGGGCCGGCCTGGTTCGATTCTATGAGCTCCCAAAAATATTGCCAGACGGCAAAATGGTGGTCCGTGGCCGCGAGACACGCGTACAGACCACTACGCGTCCTGACCACATTCTTCCCGAGCGTTGGAGGACCTTATCTCGTGGACAACAAAAGAAAGAAATCGAGTACGCCGAAGATGTCAAACGAGCTCGTGAGATTCGTGACCGAGCTGCATTTCGAGTGTGGACACGACAGGACAAACAAACCAAACATTTCCGTACCACTACAGCTGGCGGACCCGCATGGAATATTGTGGAAAGACGGATTACGTACGATACCGACAACGGCGCGGTCATCCGCGACGAGGACGTCAAGGGCGCGACCAACAAAGAGATTCTGTATGCCAAACTACCTGGTGGACCACGTGTCATTACTACGGTACTATACTACCGCCAACCCCCACCACAGCATGCTGGAGTCGCACGTGCTTTGGTACTTGTCGACAGTGAGGGGAACGACTTCGGGACCGCGAACCCGCTTACACGCAAGTTCACCCCGTCGGTAGCAGTGCCCACTATGCCGCGTGAGCCGACGTGCACACCGGCACACAGAGACAAGATTCCTGATTCCTCGTTGGCACGACCGGCCTTCGTTACCAGAAGTTTGAGTAAGAAAGAAGTTGCCGCATAACCACGTGCACAGGAGGCACTAAGAAAATAATACGAGCGACTTGAAAAGAAACAAACGTGGATGTTGGAGACTGTTGCAGGAAAAGCTGATATTGAGTCACAAGCGATTCGTACTGGGACGCAAGTTCATTTCTTCAATATCTTGGAGCTATCATCAGTCATACATGAGGAACTTCCTCCTGATTCACGTAAGTTCAAGGGCCGAGTGGTGGTTCAGGGCAATACAGGCAAATATGCAACTGGTTTGGCTGCCATATTCGCCGACGCCGCATCCAGTGCTTCGCATATCGAGGCTTCCAAACTTTGTGATGCTACTGCATTATTGCCACAATATGCGGGCGAACAAGGTGATGCACCTGGAACATACACGCAGGCATTGTTATACGGCGACGGACGAATCGACCCACTGGATACTTGGATTACCATACCCAAATGGGGCCAGCCGGCATCCTGGTCGAAATGCAAGAATCCCGTGTGCCGATTACGATTGGCACTATACGGACATCTTCTTGCAGGTGTCTTTAGGGATGCTTGGAAAGTATTGGACTTGAGCCTATTCCAGGATGGGAGTGCGCATGGAGACACAACAAACTGGGACTGATACTTTCAGTATATGTGGACGACTTCAAATTAGCCGGACCAGCTACTAATCTACAAGCTGGCTGGGATTATATCCGCAAAAGCGGCATTGACTTGGATCCGCCTACCCCATACTCTCAATACCTTGGCTGTGGACAACAGGCATATGACGTACCACAGAACATCTTCGACAAAAGAATGTCTACCATTCGACCTATGTTGCCTGCGCACAGTGATAAAGATCACCATACAGCCAAACAAGTTCGTGGAATTCGACATGACATGCTTGGTTTTACTGATCAGTGCATTGAACGGTACCTGGAATGCGCTTCCAAGCGCGCCCAGGGACCAGGGTCATGTCGGAAACGGTCCGACTCGCCGAGGACTTCGCGATCCAAATCGCCTGGCTCCTCCGGGTCGGTCGCCAGACCCACTGGCGTGCTCGACGCACGGCCGCGATCATCCAGCCCAGCTAGATCGGTCGATAAACCTTCCACTACGACAGAATCCACAACAGTCACATACGATGACCTACCCGACGCCGAGACCCCTGGCATCGAGGACACCTCCTTTACCGAGTCTGACTATTCCGACGAGGGCATCCTTGGCCAGGACGCGGCGAGTGTATTGATGAAGACTCTATACTTGGCACGTTGCTGTCGTTTCGATCTTTTACATCCAGTATGTATGCTAGCCAGAGAGATTACCAAATGGAATACCACGTGTGATAAACGTCTACATCGGTTGATATGCTACATCAAAACGACGCGCACACATTGTTTACATGGATGGACAGGCGATTCTTCAGACAAGCTATCCATCATGCTCTTCACTGACGCCTCGTTTGCCGATTGCATTGCGTCCTCCAAGTCCACTACCGGCGTCTTCGCCGCGCTTGTTGGACCTAACACGTTCTTCCCGGTCAACGCTGTGTGTAAGAAACAAACGGTCGTATCGCACTCATCTACAGAGTCCGAGATCGTTGCTCTTGACTCAGCACTACGACTGGAGGGGCTACCACTACTCTCATTCTGGGAGGCCGTGGTGGAGGTTGCCAACACATGCAAAGAGAAGAGTACTTGCCTGGGCTGCCTGGGACATGCCGACACGGCGACATGTCCGACATTGGCCGCCAAGAAGAAGAGGCGCAAGCCATCGCCTCGCAAGGCGCCCCCCACAAGGGGATCTTCTCCTAGCCGTAGGCAGCTACCGCTGAAGACGGAGTTACCTACGCCTCCAAAGAGGCGTACGATATCCCATGAGGGCGCCGTGTTGCACGTGGATCCAGAACCTGCTCAGGAGAGCAGCTCTCCCAAAGTGCGTCTCATCGTCCTCGAGGATAACCAGGCCATGATCAAACTTGTCCAGAAGGGACGTACACCAGCACTTCGTCATATTCATCGTACCCATCGTATAAACCTGGAATGGATATGCGAGACATGCCAACTCGAACATATCGAGCTCAAGTATGTAGGTACAAAAGCGCAGATTGCATATGATGGCCAAACATTTGGAGCCAAAGAAAGCAGACCTCTGGAGGGACCTTGGAGCACTCACTCATCTTTCCTGTTACTCCGATGCAATGTGCTCCAAAGAAACCATGGAAACCACTGCGAGGGCCTCGGAGGCCCGATGGTTTACCTCATGTTGCGGAACCTCCAAAACTGGATGGATGTCCGGAAGCATGCGAAATCTTACTTACAGAGAAAGAATGATGGGGCGAGGTAGGATCAGAATGCGGAATGCAGTGCGTTGGGCAAGCCAATCACGAGGGCATCTGTGCATGTCTGTACCATATCGGTGTTCCTGCTGCAGCTACCGATTTGCGCACACCTCGCTCGAGAGCACGTTTCCCGCACGGTAGACAACCCCGCCATTCTCCCTCACCTCCACATGGTACAGAGAGGCCTAGGACACTTATTGTGCGTTCGTGCCGCGGCAATTTTACGACTCGAGCTACAAAGCTTACCAGCATCTTGTTCGCCGCGTGCGAGGCGCAACTAAGTGAGATCGGTTCGAATCCCGATTCCCCCATCCCCGAGATGGATCAGGCACCGCCGCTCCGCCTCGTCAGCTGGCCCATCGGCTAAGACGCCGAGTACGACCCGAACGCCAAGGACGATGGCCGCGTGGGCTTCACGTACCGCGCTCAAATTGGCCGTCCTCGTGATCCCGAAGATGGCTTTGCACATGTACTTCATCGGCGCGCTGATCGCAGTGCAGAGTTTGATTTCCGCGTGCCCGACGAATCCACTATTGTCGAAGTTACCCGCTCCGCGTCCGCTGACGTGAAGAGTTGGATCGGCGAAGTTGGTGGAGGAGTCGGCGGCAACGCCAACTACGAGTACAGTACGGCCACGGTTACGTCATGGATCTCTTTCATGAGAGCCATGTGCATGATCTCCAGCCTCTTCACACGCAATTCTTCTATACAAGAAAACGTTCGTGGCTTTGGCTTACATGATCATTTGCACGCGGCGATTCCAGGCTCGCACCGCAAGTGCCCACCAATGGAGCTCACGACAGTGGTATTGAAGACGGAGTGGATGATGATGCACAACGATTGGTCAAAAGTTGGCAGTGCATTTCTTGGGCAATATGCCGAGGACAGCGTCCAGGACACAACATACTTTTAACGGAAATGGACATTGTGCGCCTCATGCCGCATACAGTAAGGTATTGACAATTCCCAGCTACGCTCCTAAACTTGATCGCGCTGCGATCTAATTACCCGTACGCCCACCTGGCCTAGCCAGGGCATCAGGTATTGTGGGACACATTGGCCACGTTGCCGAAGATAACCTTGTCACCGAGATGAGGGCGTTCTCCGATCTTACCCAGACAAGCAAATTCCGCCGCAAGCTCAGTACGTGGTTGACTGCACGCGGAGGATTTGGAGGTATGGGATCACGCCCCAAGACGGTGGCAGCACCATCCGATCACCCAGACGGCTGGAAGACCCTACCAGAGTACGACGAAAGTGTGACGAGTACTTATCGTTGGCAACCATGCGACGAGGGCTCTGTATTCATGGGCGAGACCCCTACTGAGTTGACCCTGGTCTTACTCCTGGTAATGATATTGATCCACTCGAACTTGCACAAGCAAAATACAGCGCGTTCTGTGGTGGTCGATTGGTTTCTACTCTCCTCTCAGACAACGGATGGCGCTCACTCATACAGGAGAACTGGGACTTCTTCTACATCATGCCTTTGGCCCGTCAGGGCACGCATACAACTGGACAAATTTGCACGCGGACCCAGCATGGATTATGCACCCCAAGAAAGGACCCAAGGCCGCCACGCACAAGAAGTACCCGAGCCACGGCATCGACGAGCTCAACAGTCAACGAAAGCAAGACCACCTGGCCAAAGTGTCAAACGTTGGTCTCGTACCTTTATTTATGCCGTGCCTCAATCGTGCGGAGTGCATGGGCGGCGCTACCCTCGAGCACCTGTCGACCATTATCCGCGACGACATCATGATGTGGGCATTCTCCTTTGGCAATTACACGGAATGGTTCAAGCAGAACGACGCGCCGATTGGCCAGGACTGTATTCTATTGCCAGAGGCTGGTGGCGACACCCGCTGTGATCTGGCACAGCTCCGTGAACAGCGTACGCAGACACAGGAGAGCCGTATCACAGCTATCTTCGCACACCAGTTCGAGTCCACTCTCGAGCAGCGCAATATGATCACTATGATCCGCAATGCCAGGGGCCTGATGAGGATGAACGACAATGCTTCTACCAAAGAGTGGCGTACATTAAATGAGGTCATGTGGGGGTATTGGGCTAATGACTTTCCTGCATTCGTGAAGCAGAGGCATTATTGCAGAGGCATCAACGCCATGGTGGTCTGGAGTGCAAACGATATTGCATGCGCCAACCACGGACAGAATACGGTGGACATGCGTCGCCATGAGGATCGTGGTCCTACTTCCGTGCGCGAGCTCATGAAGATGGAGTGCGAGGGCGGCGTCCCGACGCTTATGCCAGTACACGCAAAAGTGGATGTATCACGTTTTATTGACGTGATGCAGCGCTTCCGTTACCTACGGTCATGGGGCCAGGCAAAGCAGCACACTGGGGCGTACACCCGAACTTCGATCACCACACGGGCGATTTGATCAAGACGATGCAATCGCGTGGTATTACAGTTCTTCCATCAGATCACTGGGTAGATGTGTATGACAGAATTACGCCTCAGGCTTGGCATGCGAAACAGAACACTCACAATCTGGCGATGTTTGCGACACAGTTCTGTGGTGCAGCATGCTATCGGAATTTCGGCGCATTGATTCAGTATTTACCATCTCAACCGTATCCATTCAGACCTCCCATCATGACTTCAGCCACGGACGCACAGGCCTACACACAGGCCAAAGAAATCATGGAGGCTCGTCATTTTCGAGAAAGGATAACCAATGAATGGGAGAGAGATCTAAGGTTCTCGACGCTGATGACACAGACAGCTGGTGAGATGGCTCATTGTGCTTGGATGGCATCATGTGCCGACGGTACGTCGCCAGAATCAGTGCCAGCTGCCACATGTGATCCAGGCATACCTATTCCTGAAAACCCGACACAGCCACCAGCACTTGATCATCGCGAGCCGAACAAGGCTATTCCTCAGGACGATCCATTCGGTCATGCATACGGCGAATTGTTCAACTACCTTCTACTGCTGATCAACGACTATCCTGGGGCGTGGGCATCCTGGGATTCACTTGAGAAACAAGAGCTCCTCCACCCCAAGATTGTGAAAACAGTTGAAGATGCACATGCTGTTCCTTGGGTTGTGTTTGAGCAGTTCCTACAGCAGGTTACCGACTTGGACGGCGATGACGACGCGACCAAATCACGACTTGTTGCAGAAGGCAACAGGTTGAACTCTCATCGTGTAGACCCTAGTGCCGACAACCAACAGACTATTAATGCATGCAAAACCTTCTTCAGACAAAATGCATTGGATCGGGTAGCATTGGGACGTGAGCCCGATGTTCCAACTGCTGTCTGGCACGCGGCGGTTGAGGTGGACCAGTCAGCACCACCAGGCCCATTGTCTGAACCATTGCAGCCTGGCCCGCAACCGATCACCGTGCCAGAGCCGTTGCCGCCTGGCCCGCTTCCAATCAGCACGCCAGCAGATCCATTGCCACCAGACCAGCTCCCGACAGCCGAGTCAGTCCCGATCCCCGACGACGGCAATGACTTAGATGCGATGGAGTTGGAGGCAACTCCTGCCGACGACGATCCTTCTCCACACACGATATATATATATATATTGTCATGGCAGGACAGCTGCGAGCGTTCCATGTACGAGGGCATCGGCCAGATCGCGACGTTCGACAATGCATGCACTATTCGCGAGTACAAGCTCCAAGCAGGCCTCGTGGGCGATCATCCATACATGTCTCCTGTGTTGCGGGGTACTTCCGCGACCAACGGCTTTGCTTGCCTGCAAAACGAGGAATGGTTCGATCAATGGCAACGCGACGATTGTGTGATCGCTCATGCGCCCGGTATCGTACAATTTGGTTGCTTCCCAGAATGGAAATGGATATCGCTCCCACAGTACGACGAGGTACGCTATGGCCCTGAACTGCTCGACGAGTGGCTTGGGGATCCTAAATGGATGAGCAAAGACATCACGACGATGCTACGCCACGAGATCCACTACAATAAGTTCCATATCAGCCAATTCCACGATCGACGCATCAACCTATGGCCGAACACAACGGATCGTGGGTGGAAGATCCCAAGCAATTGGAAATCGTTTCAGGATATGGTCCAGTGGAAATTCCGTGAGCGTAAAAGCCACAACGGACCATCCACCGATGCGGCCATCGCGCACTTCAAAAAGGATGGTGAACCAGACGGGTATACTGATTGGAATGATTATTACCCGATCTTCATCCTTCGCGCGTTCCAGAAGCACATTGACCCGCAGAAGAATTGGATCGAGCAATGCGCCAAACCAATCCCAGAAGGAGGCGATCCCAGCTGTTTCGATTGGAACAGTGTTATTGCTATCATATGTGTTGGAGGCCACAGTTGCGTCAATCCACTCTCCAAACCATGGAACATGAGCTGGGACAGCCTGCAATGGACAGACGTGAAATACCTCCACCATGGCACGACATTTCGTGCTTGGCGCAGCATCCTTAAGTCAGGGACTATTCCTGGCTATATCGATCCATCTTCCCAGAGAGACAAGTATTATCAATGATCCCCGCGCACGGAGGCATTCTTCAGTTCCAGCGCGTACATTGACAACGTCCAGAAGAATCTCCATACCTCAGTACACTCATACAAGTTCAAACACTACAAGAACGAGGTCGAGCTGGTGATCAGCATGAAGATTGCCACAAAAGCTGGTTGCAGATTTTGGCTGGGCGCCCAAGGTGCTATTATGACAGAAGATGTGGTTCCCGCCGCTGCAGTCATTGCATTTCGCCGTCTCCAACCACGCCATGAGCACGGCCGGCAGATATGGCCGGAGGGCCCTGCCTGGGTCTACCCGCCATTGGCCGCGAGACAACCATTGAGCAAAGACGAAGTTTGTGCTGTTCTTCCTGGGACAGAGATGATCGACGATCCTCCCGGGATTGCGCCAACTGACATGGAACAAGACACGGATCAGCAGCCAAAGACGCCGTTCGCATCAGCATCATCGGTTCAGCGACCGATCGCCCCTCAGCTGGGGGCGACCCCTGTTGGCCGCACATCTGACGCCGACGCTTTGGATGAAACGATGGTCCGTGCTACGATTGACAGTTGCGAGCATACTGCCGAGAGGCCCTTCGACCCATTGCATCAAAGATCACAGAAAGATTGGAATCGTCGGCATATATTTAATGATGTTCGCATGGGGGACTTCATTGTCACTAAGAATTGGGGATCTACCAATTGTTATCATTATGACAACCACTACCCCAAGGGCAACCACAGAACCAAGGTGCTCATGAACAAGGGCCACATTTATGGACCAATTATTGGTGTATTCGAGAAGTTCCTTGCGGTACAAGTACCTATTCTCAACTACGGTTTACGATGGGTAATCATATGGTACAACGACAGAAACATGCCTCTCAAGGGCGTTGTTTTCGCTTTGCCAGTACGTACCGACATCGACTCGACGCAGATGAATATTGCGCTGGAAGGCCCCTCTTCATGCCGCGACCAAATGCAGCAACATAGAACTTCTGGTGATCTACCATATCTTGGAATGCCGAGCATTTATAGGCCACGTATCCCACGTACGCCGACCAGACGCCCCGCTCCTCGGACACCCGTTCCCGACGTGCTGGTGGCCACACTTGCCGAGGATCCTACTACCGCAGACGATGGATCCCAACAAAAGGCAGGCCAATCTATTGAGCCTCTGGTTACTGTCATCGTGGGTATATCGAACATCCCACTCACAGACGAGGAAAAAGCAGCGAGTGATAACATGAGGGCAGATTTATCAGCAGAGATCCAAGCTGATGAGGACGTCGGCTCGAGCATCCTTGATAACATCATCGACCCGCCAGAGGACTTCTCAACCATCCCGACTACGACCCAGACGAGGATACATGGTGGATCAAGCAAGCCTACGACCACCGCATATACCGCTGGACGTCGGAGTTATTGGTGGATTCACCTATGCTAAAGGTGAGACACATTATCGAGGTGCATACTGGCAGGGACAAGATTGTGGTGGATCAGATACAGTCATACTTACGATTTGACATACACTTTGGATCCAAAAGATACAAGTCAGAGACATACTATTTGGATTACAACCATACCCACAAATTGGCACGTGACTAACCGATTTGCAGTGCGGATAGCTTCTTCAAAAAAGATGGTACACTACTTGGGCCCAGGGGTCATCGAGGAGTCGGCTACAGGCGTCTTTCAATGGATTTCTAAAGTGTACCAAATCATATTGCTGGACAGCAGTACGGAGCTACGTGATATCACAAAAGATGCGATTCATCAGAAGCAGCGTTGCATCCGCAGCTCCAGATCAAGAAACCACGGTGCGGATCATAGCCCAGCAGAAGGGGATTGACCGCGAAGAGGGCGACAACGAGGCCGCCTTGCAGGAAGAGGCTGACCGCATCCGTACAGAAAACGCACGCCATGGTGATACTGACGCCGCGGACAACGACTCGACCGAGCGCGTAGGACTGCCAGGGGACAGATTGTCTAGGATCGAGATCGAGGGAGTGAGCCGATCGATCGCCTCCCGTCCGACCGCCGAGATCAACCGCGATGCCATGGATCATATCGGCCTCGTTCTCGCTAGTGGTCGTGGCACTCGCTGGGGATTCCGTGAACACCTCGCGGTTCACGGGGGCCCAGAGGATATCCAGCATGATATCGTGCGATGTCGGAATTGCGATCGTTTCTTGTCTCTAGGGATCGTTGCAGATGAAGGTACAATTTGTGATATCTGCTGGCAGTACACTGTTGCCGTAGGTGCTACGGGCAAAAGTACCGCCGTGGAGAGCGACCTGGCATACTTCCAGAAGTTGACCCACTGGATCAAGACGACGCGTTCCCAGGACGACATCACAAGGTACATGGCAGACGGAACGCAGGTCCTGATGATGGGCAAGCGCTCCATTCCAGGTCATGAGAAGGACACGTTGAGGAGATTGGCAAACTCTGCTGCTAAGAGGTATCGGAAGTGGGTCGAAGCAGGCTCCCCTCCTGCACGCATGTGCAGGTTGATGGGCGAGCGTGGGGACGACAGACCTCTATGCCACCCTTTTGCCAACCTCGTTCAGCGTTTCCTGGATGATATGAAGTTCCACCACCAAATGACTGGCGCTCGCATCAATAAAGGCAAGAAGGCTTATACCATCGAGGGTGTGCGAGGCGCCTGTGATATTCTCGATCGCAGCGTCAGGACTGGCCGAGCCGGTCGGAAGAAATGGTGGTTGAACACAGGCAGACTCGATCGAGGCACGAGGCAAGAGCGC
The DNA here is from genome assembly GCA_963575745.1 of Prorocentrum cordatum. Classification (NCBI taxonomy): domain Eukaryota; class Dinophyceae; order Prorocentrales; family Prorocentraceae; genus Prorocentrum; species Prorocentrum cordatum. The sequence goes on along the minus strand of CAUYUJ010014760.1, from coordinate 522,653 downwards.
GGGCTTGTCACGATTGCCCTTCCCCGTGGGGATGGCACTCCTGAGAAAGTCACGCAGCGCAAGCTTGCCGTGCTTGCCTCCATCGAGCCCGCCTTGGGTTCCACTGACCAAAGGGGGGTTGATTCAGGGATGCGAACCGGTCCGATCGAACCTGATATAAACTCCCCACATTCTGACGATGCCATGGAGCCACGCCAGCCGCGGCACCCGCCGCCGCTGCCGCGCCCTGCTCCTGGCGACGCTGCAGGGCCCAGCGCCTCTGGCGCGCAGGACGACATGCCCGCTGGGCAGCGCGGCGCGGCGGCGCAGCGACAGGACAGCGACGGCGGCCGCAGACCAACGACACCTCCTCGCGCCAAGAGGGCGCGCACGACGGAGGACTACGCTACGTGGTGGCGCGGCAGCCCAGAGGGCAGCCAATGGGGCCCCAGATACTGGAGCTACTACATCAACTGCTGGATGTACATCACGGACAACAACGACGAGTTCGTATACGTACGCGACATCCAGTGCAATGATTGGTTCCGCCACTGGATCCCGAGCACGCCCTGGGAGACCTTCACGACGAGCTACGTCTCGCATGATGGCCGCAGGATGTGGGGCCGCAGGTTCTACGAGAGGGGCAACGCGTAGTGTAGTCGGCCGCCAGGCCCACCGCTCGACAGGCTAGAACTTCATCATTACACAAGTTCGCCTCGAGCGGTGGCTAATAAATCATTTGAGGCCACTTCACTATCCAAGAGAAGTGGCCACATCTATCCTTGTGAAACCCAAGGCAGCCTCCTAAGGAGCAACGCCGAGGGGAGTAACGACATGCAGAATGTGATTATGCAGCTTTTCGTGTTTTTTACGCGACTTTACGTACGGCCGTACCTATTTTGCTTTGATGATTAGACGTGTTTCTCAACGCGATCGTGTTCCTCAACACGACTTCGTAGTGCACATCTTATTTTTGTTTCTTATTTGCGGTATAGTAACATTGCGTTGAGAATGATATGATGCCCAGCTCTCGAATGAGAGCTGGTGGCAACACCTGCCCCGCTCAGGCGCGGCAGCTTTTGATGTTGCTCTAACTTGCTCAGATCCTCTTTCTCCGCCCACCCGTGTCTCATTCTTCTCCGCCCTCGAGTGCCGAAGCGTTCTGGGGGGCCCGCCGAGGGGGCACCAAAGCGTGCTTGGCGAAGAAACAGGGACCTTGGGTGTTCCTTCTTACGTTACCTTGCCTAATCGTGAGCGCTATCGCGATTAGGACGCAGCTGAAGCTATACAGATCTTGTGCTCAGCTGCCTGACAGAATTGAGGATTTGAGGAGTAAAAGGGTGACGGGATCTTTTCCTCTGTTCCCGAGTCCTACCCTGACGGGCGGGATTCGGGACGGGGTGTGTGAATAGAACCCGTGTAATACCCTCATATATACTCCTTATCCTCACCTCTCCTGCGCCTGGCCGTTTGGGCTCAGGTATTGGGACAGATCGATCAGACCTTTGATCGTGCAGGAGGAAAAAATATCCATCTTTCCCTCCTTCCCTCTACCAACGGATCAGGGGCTCTGTACCCTTGCACTTCAACCCCATACACACAGGACGCCCCAGGTGGGGTCCAGGAGGCCACAGGAGGCCCAGGAGGAAGGCACAGGAAGGAGGTCCCCAGGAGGCCCCGCAACTCGGAGCTCTGAGACGCCGGTCTCGAGGTGGTCCGGCCCGTTTCGCTTGAGACTTCCTCGCAGCACGTTTCGCCCGAGACATCGTCGCGGCTCTGGGGTCCGAGATGCCGCGCGCGAGGTGGTCCAGCCCGTTACCCTGGAGACATCCTCGCAACTCTTGGGTTCCGAGATGCCGTTCGGGATGAAGAGGTGGAGGAGGAGGAGGAGGAGGAGGAGAAGGAGGAGGAGGAGGAGGAGAGGGAGGAGGATATGGAAGGGAGAAGGAGGAGGAGGATGTGGATGAGGGGGCAGGCAGGAGGGGGAGGAGGAGGAGGAGGAGGGAAAAGGAAGGGAATTGCAGGAGAGGACCTAATGGGAAGCGAATGCGACGTGGACTTGTCAAAACGTTGCCTTGATCAGAGAAGTGTGGTAGCATGCATTGCAACACACATAATACAGCCGTTACCATTTGAAAGGGGGAGGGTGGCAGAGGAGGAAGGGGAGGAGGAGGAGCAGGAAGAGAGGGGCAAGGCGTGATGGAGGGGGGATGAGGAGGACGAGAAAGGAAAGGTGAGGGGAGCAGGAGGGGAACAAGAATACGAGGAGGATAGGGGCCAGAGAAGAGCACGACGACGAAAACGAAGAAGGCGACGACGACGATGACCACGACAATGACGAAGACGAGGACGACGACGGCGACGACGACGGCGACGCGAAGGTCTTTGCACAGATCTTTCGCTCTGGGAGCGTGTTGGAGGCCTCTTGGGGTCATCGCGGGGCCACCTTGGGGCCATGCTGGAGGCCGCCTTGGAGCGGCCTTATATCCTCTTCGAGGCATGCTGGACTTGATACGGAACCATTTTAGGCTATCTCGAACCAATCGGAAAGCTATGTTGGGCTCTCGGGGGCCTTTTGGGGCTATCTTGACAATCCAACGACCCGCGGGGGAACCGCTGCACACCTAGAGGGAGCGGGTACGGGGAGAGAGGAACCTCTCCCCGAAGGGGAAGAAGGGAGTTAGAAGGAGGAGTTCGCTAAGCAACTCACGCCGCAACGAGCTGGTGGCATTCGTAGATGCACAGCAGCCTGGCTGGTATGTGGTCCAGGGTTGAACGCGCACGGGTCATTATTTTTGGAAGCCGATCCCACGAGAACCCCCAAGACCTTCTGCCGAACTTCCTGATGCCCCTTTCGCATTCGAGAAACATGTCTATATGTTTCTACATCAATACCGCTCGTCGGCGGTTGATCCGCCTGCCCCCTTCCAGTTGGCATGGAGATCGCCGTCGCTGCAACAGTACTGAGCCATCGCTGCGGCAGTCTTCAACGAGGCCTCCGACCAATACGTTCCATCCAGGGCAACCGGGGCGACAAGGGGGAACCATCACGACATGCCCCCCCGCTTCCGCGCCCTCCCCCGCTTCCTCTTACAGTTGCTTCCGAGTTTGCAGCATGGCGGTGGAGTTTCTGACAGTGCCGACCCGACAGCTTACTCGTCGACCAAGTTCGACAGAGTACGACACCCTCTAGCGTTAGCTTCCCGATAGGCATGCGTCACACAAGTTTTCGTGTAAACATCTCATGCGCAAACATCATGTTATCATGTTTTCACATGCCGTGCCAGCCCGCACTGGACGGGCACGCGATCGACCTTGGAAACCGCAGGGGGGTTAAAAACCCTGGTTGGGGATACTGCGCTCCGGCTATAAGTTTCAATGTTGTTCGGTGTCTCTTGGTTTCGACTTTCCGACGCTCTACGACGGCCCACGACGCCCCCCAAACCGCCCCAAAACCTGAAAAAAAAATGCCCCCAAGGCGGCCCCAGAGAGCCTGAAGATTGCCCATGAGTCCCAGAAGTGGCACATGATGGGCCCCAGAGCGGGAGCGGGAGGCCCCAAGGCGCTCCAGGGCGGCCCAGATGACCCCAACGTGGCCCAGGAGGAGCTCAGGACGGCAAACAGAGCCCAAGAGGCCTCCAAGAGGGCCCAAAAGAGCACCGACAAACGTCCCGAGAGAGCCCAAAGTGGCCCATATCATTGATTTGCATTGGTTTGTTCAATGTTTTCCGGCTTCTCGCGTTTTCGAGCGTCCAATGATCGGAGGCAGCCGGAAACGCCCCCAAAACCGCCCCAAGACCGCAGAGGAGGCACCCAAGAGAGCCCCAATACGGCCCCAGGGAGCTCGAAAATTGTCCAGGAGGAACCCTGGACGAGAGAGCCCCAGGACAGGCCAAAACTGGGCCACTGAGCGGGAGCGGGAGGCCCCAAGGCGCTCCAAGACGGCCCAGATGGCCCGGGCCTCCCCCTTCCGTCGCTCATTCCATTCCGCCCCCTCCCCTTGCGTTCATTCCCACCTCTCTCCTCTTCCTCCCCTGAACTTTCAGCTTTCGTGCTCCTCCCTCCTCTCTTGGGACGGCCCCGCCAAAGCGCCAGACAGGCCCCGCCAAATCGAGCGGGGCATCGCTGTACCCTATCATTTCACAAGTGGTTTTGCCCCTCCCGCCCATCAAGTGTTGCCCCAGCAGAGCGAAAGGGATGTTGTTATACCATAAACGTTCTCTGTTTTGTCTTGTTCCTCCCACCGCACCCGAGGTAGCTCCGTCAGAACGCAAAGGGTGTGGCCATACCATTGTTTTCCTGTGGTTTCGTTCTCTTCCCTCCCCTCCCGGGCAAACCCCGCCAGAGCGCCAGGGACACCCCCGCTAGAGAGAGCAAGGCGTCCCTACACCAGATTATTTCACGCCGTTTTTGCTCCTCCCACCTGTGCAGGGCGGACTCACCCGAGCGAGCGCTGTGTGGCTATACTACATAATGTTTCAGGTTCCGTGCCCTTCCTTCGCCTCCTGAAAAGGCCTCGCCAGCGCGCCAAGAAGGTACCGCCAGAGGCCCCGTCAGCGAGCTCCAGACAGCCCCATACATGGGACTTGCTAGGGAAATCATTGATCAATCCCCATGAGCCTTAACCTTCTGATCCCACGGGTGCGATTATCGCCAGCATGAGGTTTGGCGTCCAGCACACAGATTGCAACGTGAGGTTTGGCGTCCAGCATGGGGTTCGGCGCCCGAGGGCGGACTCGGCAACAACTGCTTGCAGAGAAGGGTTGTTGTGACCAGGACACAAGCGTGCCCCTTCTGCAGATACCCGACAAATGAACGACCGTTGAAAACGAAAAACTTGGAGCGCAATGAGGAGGAACAAAAACAACGCGCTCCTACGCGCGCGCAATGAGTCCCCGAACCAACCCCAACATCAGGAACCGGCGGATTTCTGCGTGATCGGGCATGGGGGGACCGAACAAATGTGCAGAAACGTGGAGTGTCACGATGGGACAGAGCGGAAGTGAAATTGGAACAGAAGCGCAGCTCGATAAACAAATCAAAGGTGGCAGCGAGAATGTGAGATACGCGGGAAAGGTGGCCATTTGCGTTCTTATTATGCGTTTTTTCGCGTCGATGGCATGGGCCCGAGAACGCTGGAAATCGCCGCCATGGCCTCAGCGGGGCTTGCGACTCACGTGCGACTAGACCTTAAGCGCGCGTAGCGCGCGTGGTTCTAGTGTATATATATGTTTGTGTATATATATATGATACACACGTCATATGTATGAATTGGGACGTCGGCTAAAGCTTTGAATTTTCAGGACCTCGCGCACTGCGGTCGCTTCAACAGCGACGTCGACGCGCCGGAAGGGGCGACGACTTCGAAAGAAATGTGTAACATCATCGGTTTGAAGCTTGGCCCGGCGACCGTGTCAACCTCACAAGCGACATGACCTACAATTCTCTTCCGTCCGAAGCGAACTGCGCGCCAACTCCTGGCGACGCGCTGGTCGAGGCAGCGTTCGAAGATCTCGACGCCGCAGATAGGAATGAATCCCCAGAGGTCGGGAAGAAGGCCATGGAGGAAAGGAAGATGCGACACCGATGCGCCGAATACCAATTTAACCAGAAGCGAAAGCCAGCTTGCTTGCACATAGCGGGCCCGAAGAACGCATGCCGAGGCTGAGGCGAAGGCGAAACCCGCGGCGCCGCCGCCAGCGCCGCCACCGCTCGTGCTAGGCGGCCTGCCAGCTCCAATGCCGCCGCCGGCGCCTCCCGCGCCAGAACTGGCACCTGCGCCAGAGCCTCCGCTACCGCCACTAGCGGCACCACCGCCGCCGCTACCAGCAAAAGGAAATGGCCATGTACCACCTGTCATGCCAGGCCTTGTTTACATTACAGGTATGCGTGAACGTTGCGGCCATCCCAAAGGTCAATTTCAGCTTCACCACAGCCCGGGTCTACGCGACCAACTGTCGTGGAAGATGCGCGTTTTGGATCCAGCCGCACACCGCGGGGCAAATATATCACTTCGGTTTCGGATACTCTTGGAGACGCCGGAACGAAACGAGGCGTGGATGCGGAGGAGGATTTCACGAGAACAGAACGCGCTGCCTCCACGATGCACGCTGCTGCATGCACAAGTTGCTAACTTTTGGGGGGGGGGCTCAGCCTTCTGCCATGCTAACTTGGGGGGCGGCCTGGGCATCCATGGTTCGGGGGCGCGCTTGCGCGCTGAACGTCAACGCAAAAAAAACATGTGATGAAACGCCAACCGCATCTGCACCATCACCATCAGCACGATCATCATCGTCGCCAACGTCATTGGCAACCGCCTTCATCATCAGCGCCGTCACTTCCATCATCGGCACCAGCAACCACCATCATCATCGGCCACCGCCGTCAACATTGCCATCAGCACCAGCATCATCAACACCGCGTCAACGTCGTCGTCCTCGTCGCCATCACTATTGTCACCATCGCCATCAGCGTCGTCGCCATCATCGCCGCAGGGCCCACATGAGGGCCCAAGACGGCGCAACGCGACGCCCCAATGCAGCCCAGCAGGACCGCGCGACGATTACTGGGGCGATGGCGTGAAAGTACCCTTTTTTCCCTTCGTAGCCAGTTCAGGCTCATGCAACTGTGGCCAACAGTTGCAGTGAGTGCCGTTTTGGTGTTTCGAGGCGCATCTTCTCGATGATTCGCTTTCTCGCAGCGTGCGCATATCAAATTCTGTCGATGGCTGAGGAGAACCCACGCCGCCGGAGTGTGTTATGGGCGGGCTCGGAGTTCAAAGACGTCGAGCTCCAGCCGATCTCAGACAACGCGCCTTGGCATGGTAGCTTCAGGCTACAAGCGCGTGGAGTGGCCATCGCGTTCGACGCTCTGCACGGCAGTTCTCGTCGCGGCCCCATTGACGCACCCCGTTTGAAGACGACTCCACCATTTCGCGAGTCGGCGGGGGGGATTCCGTCGGCCGCGACTACGTCAAATTCGTGCCAATGTCGAAGTACACGTGGGGCGATGATGGGTGGAAGCACACTGGCAGCTGGCCCGATGGAGAATGGCAGAGCAACAGCGACAGCGATCAGCGGTGGACCTTGACGGGTGGCGCTGATGCTCTGGCGGGCGAGTGAGAGAAGATAATCGAATGCCGTTCCTTCTTGGCATACGGCCGCGCGCGCGCACGCCGAGCCACTCCGCAGGACCTCCTTTTCGCGTGGGAATTCCTTCGGGGAGGAGAGGGAGATCGTCGCGCGCGGAACTTTGCGCGAAGAGCATCACCATCTACATCGTCATTTGCATGAGCACCGTGATCATCGTCACCACCGCCGCCGTCATCATCGCCATCATCACCATCATCACCGCCGCATGAAAAATTGTTCAGCGCCATCGCCATCGCCCTCGCAGCCATCATCACCATCGCCACCATCATCATGCACATCGCCAGCATCATCATCACCACCATCATGACCATCAGTTACGTAGTCATTACCATCCTCACCACCACACTTATAATCATCACCACCATCATCATCATGAACATCGTCATCATCAACACCAACATCACCGTCATGACCACCTGTATTATCACCATCGCCATCATCATCACCGCCAGCACCATCACCACCACTACCATCATCAACGCCCGAGTGATATCTGTCACACTCCAGGCGGTCCATATATATATACACACATACAAGCATGAACCAGCTGATATCTATTGAGTCAAAGCTACTCGCCCGCCCGAAGCCCTAATTTTCCAGACTATTATATGATTCAAGTTTATTCGAAGTTACATTGAGGTTATTGTTCAGAGGCCGGCGCGGCGCGCGGCCCCGCGCTCCCGAGGTTTATTCGCCAGGGCGTGTTCAGGCGTGGTAGAAAAATGAGACTCATGACCAGGTCAGCTATGGACTTGATCACGCGCGATGCGCACGGTACCCCACGTTGCTTCGACTGGGAGACGATGGCCGCGACAGCATAACAAACCATCGAGAGTAAAGCGGCCCTATTGTTAACTGTAAGCCCAAAGCTCGCGGCCTTCAGCAGCTGCCAGGTTGTCAGCTCGAACAGGCTGGGGCCAGACAAGCTGAGAAATGTCGGACCATGGCATGCAGCACTTCAAATGTAATTGAACTGTGTGAGACACAAAAGCACTTGGTTTGATTTCCTCTTCAAACACGTTGCTAGGGCCTGGAATTTGACCGCGTCACCGCTGCAGAGTGTGTCACTGCGTGCAGGAGCACAGACGCATCGCGACGATTTGCGGGGTGAGAAATCATAGCCGGCTTGAAACGGGAAAGGGGGTACCCATAGAGAAAGTTGCCAAGATTATGACCAACTGCCCCTATAAGGGAAATAGGCCTTCAGCATGATGCGTCACGGCCAACGTCGACGCGAAGTATCGGGATGACCGAACGAAGAGATCAAACGTATACCCAGGCTGGACATGTCGATTTCTCCATGAAGGACTGTTAACCAACTAGCGCTCGACGACAGCTCAGGCTGCTCCTTCAGCAAGGTGGGGCAGCTCAGGAAACGCGAGGTTAGTGAGAAAGCCAAGGAGGAGGAATGCTGGGGCGTTGCTGGTTATGCTCCCGCTGGCGCGAAGTCGACTGGCATGAACAAAGGTGGCGAGGTTTATCCCGAGTGCCGAGCCTGCCTGGTGGCTCAACAAGTTCCCTTTCCAAATACCAAAGCATGTTTGCAGCTACTCGTTCGTTTGAAACACAGGAACTGTTGTTATCATGGTGGTTGCCGAGGGAACAGGGCATGACCGAGGGGGTCGCGAGGAAGGGTTCAAACTTGAACTTGTAGATGTCAGGCGCGCACACCTGTGCGCCGCGGCCATCTTCAGTAGGCAGCCCGGAGGGATCGCGAACCAGGTGCGAGTGGAAGTTTGCTAACGTCCATGACGTCCATGTGGGGGGAGGGGGCCGATGACGTCACGTTTCGCGCCGGCGGCGTCTGGGAATGTTTAGGAATAGCCGAGGACGGGTAGCAGCAGCGTGCAAGTGGCGATTTGCACCTCAGCGCTTATGTACACCACAGTGTTTGCGTGCGCCACGGCGCCTGTGTACACCACGCCGCCCATGTACATCACAGCAACCGCGTGCAACACAACGCCAGCGTGTGACACAGTGCCTGCGTGCACCGCAGCGCTCGTGTACACCACAGCGCCTGCGTTCCCAACATCAGCCGTGCGCAGCACAGCCACAACGCCTGCGTACACCGCGGCGCCCGTGTGAACCACAGCAACCGTGCGCAACATAACACCATTGTTGTATATATGATCACGGGCTCTGGGCCCACGGCCCCCCCCCCCAGATGGCATGGTCTCAGGATTCCTCGGGCCCCCCCCCCCAGATGGTATGGTCCCAGAGACGACGACGATGACGACGACGACGACGACGGCGACGACTACGACGACGGCGACGACGACGACGACGACCACGACGACGACGACGGCTGCGGCGGCGACGACGCCGCCGGCGGCGGCGACGACGACGACGATGACGACGATGACGACGGTGACGACGACGATGACGACGACGACGACGAGGACGACGACGACGACGACGACCTCTGAACCAGCACAGCACCACACCACATCCACAGGGGGGGGGGAGGGGGGCACCGCAGCGCAGCACCACGCCACGCCCACCTCTGAACCACCACAGCACCACACCACATCCACAGGGGGGGGATGGGGGCACCGCAGCGCAGCACCACGCCACGCCCACACGGGGGAGCGGGGGAGACCATCGCGCGGGGGGGGGGGGCCCAATGGCATCAGCATTGGGGGGGGGCCCAAGCCCTGGACCATATATGGTTTTTTTTTCGACCGAGCCCGTATGACAAAATGGAGCGCCTGTGGATTCCATTGTAAATCTGCGTCTTATATAGGATTTGGAAAGGAATCCGCATCGGAAAAAGCGCCGCCGGAACCTAGGAGCCTTGCCGAGTATTCCCGCCATGCGCGTCCAGAAAACTTCCGTTGATTGGCCGTCCGAGCCACATGGTCTGATTCAATCGACCATTTTGCGGTGCACGACACGCGCACGTGCGCTGTAGCGCCAGACCGCACGACGGGGGGAAAGGTGACAAAGGAGGAGGAAGAGGAGGAGGTGGAGGTGGAGTAAGAGGAGGAGGAGAGGAGGAGGAAGAGGAGGAGGAGGAGGAGGAGGAGGGGGAAAAGGGAACAACATCACATCCTACTGTCAGCAATTATTTGGCGTGGTGTTTAGCTGTCCGCAGCAGATCCTCACCCACATGATCATTTTGTTTGTCCTGTGCACGCAGGCGTTGTGGTGTGCACCAGCGTTGCATTGCACGCTGATGCTGGGATGTATACAGGCGCCGTAGTGGGCACAGGCGCTGCGGTACACGCAGGCACTATGGTGTACACAGGCGTGTGTTGCACATGGTTGCTTCGGTGTACACTTTCGGTGTGGTGCACACAAGCGCTGTGGTGCACGTAAGCACTGTGGTGTACACAGGCGCTGCGTTGCACATGTTGTTGTGGTGCACGTAAACGCTGTGGTGTACACGGGCGGCGGTGCACGCGAACATTGTGGTGTACACAGGCGTTGTCGTGCAGATCGGTACCTGCATGCTGCTTCGACTTGGCTTCGGTCGTCCCTATGCATTAATGGGCGCCGTTGGCGCGGAACGTGACGTCATCTGGGAAGGGGGGGCTGGACCGATGACGGCTGCCACCCTGGAAAGTGGAAAAACAGATTCCACTTGGGAAAGCAGTCGCGTTGATTTTGCATGTGATTTTTGTTTTGACAATGGATAGGCGTCGCCGTGTTCGTCCAAACGCAAAACCGTGCAAATTTTGGTAGCGGTTCGTGTTGATGATGTTATTTCGCCGGGCAAATATGCTGACCCCGATAGGCTTGCATGTTTTCATGACAGAAAAACGGACATCGAAGTTAAATTCTAGGGCAGATTCGGACCAGGATCTTGAATTGGGTTGAGGAGTGGAACTGGGAAGGGTTACGGTATGAGGCTGATCAAAGGCATGATGATATATCAGTCAAATAGTTCGGCGTGGAACAGTCCGAAACGTTACCTTGCGGAGGGGAAGACGAGACACCAGCCCCAAAGCATGAAGTTTAAACATGCAAGTGTTGGTGACCAGGGCAAACATATCAAGCACAGGGCCGCCCGGACCTTTTGTTTTCAGTTGAAGAATTTACACGTTCTATGGCGGCCCCAACTCGGGGAGCATGGACATGTTATACATATATATATATATATATCCACGCTGGGCAAGAACGTCACGAGCCCCAGCAGGCGTGGGTATTAATACTCGTGCCAAGAACGCCCTAGGGAGTTCACTGTATAGACAGACGGCGGCTCTGCAGGATGCAACATGACACCTAAATTGACAGGCGGAGGAACAGAGGGTCCCAGCTTGATTAAACCTTTGAGTTTGGCACAGAGTATAGTGCGGTGATAGTTTGGGGAAGTGGGGTCTTACGGAATGTGTAAACGTGTTTTATTGTCGTTTGGACCGCAAGCGCTCCTCATGATCTTCGAATCAGATGGCCATTCTATATGTTTACATATAGAAAAAACCATGCGAGCGCAGCCGCTGCCATATCGAACAGGTTCGGGTTGTGAAACGTCAGGCACATCGAAGTCTGCCAACTTTGGTTACAAGAGAAAAAGCGAAGAGGCATCGTAGCGAACAGGGTCGGACTAAGTGTCTGAGCCGAGATGCCATGTCCAAGCACATGCGAGGTACCAGCCCACATCATGCTAATTGACAATGTTCGCTGGCGTTCGTTGCGGGGTGCTAGCTCAATCCAAGTGAGACCGGGGTTTCATCGAGAGTCGCTTGTGCTACAGACTACGTTATTCGTGTTGCGTGGCTTTGTGATTGGCGACACGTTGAACTAGTGCATCGCGTTTTCGGACGCCCCTGCACGTTCGCGCCAACGCATGATCGCCTTCTGCTTGCACCAGTCATGCGTTGAATTGTGTTGGCCTTTCACAACTTGGGCTGCTAGGATGGAGTCTTGGGTTCGTTGCGTTGTCTACAATTCGGTTCAGAATTCATCCGCTACCCAGCCGCTTTTGCTGTTGAGATATTTGCCATGGCCACATTCAATGTATCAGCCGATGAGGAGGGGGTCGATAATAGTTTTCCGACTGGGTGAGCAAGGTCAGTTGGTGAGATTGGTGCGGTTTACTGTGTTATGTTTGCCCTTGCGTTATTTTCAAAGAGGAGGAGGAGGAGGAGGAGGAGGAGGAGGAGGAGGAGGAGGGAGGCGGAGGCGCGAAACACGAAAGGAGGAGGAGCCGAAGGAGGGAAGGGCGGAGAAAAGGAGGGCGGGAGGACCTGCCGCGGGCCGCGCGGCAGGCGGCGGCTGCCCTCGCGGCGCGACCAGGGCCAGTCAGCGTGAGCGTTGGCCTCGCCGCTCGGCCTTACCGCGCGGCGGCAATCGGCTGCACGAGAAAGGAGCCCTTCGCCAGAGTGACGCGTGGTGCTGGGTCGGACGACGGGGGGATTTGAAACCTGCCGTGCGCTCTCTTCGAGGCGTTGGCGCCACTGAGCCACAGGAGGCGTTGCGACAATGAACTCGTCGCTAATCGCCCGTTGCCAACATCCTTTCTCGTTCGACCCGACCTGTGCGGGCCCACGGGGGTCTCGAACATGATAACCGACATGGACAAAAGTTTCTCGAGGTCCGCGCGGGCTTCTTGGATGGCCCCTGGCGGCCCGCCGCCCCTGGCGCGTGCCGTGCGCCAGGGAGGGCGTCTAGCGCCGATCCAAGAGATCCTAGCGGGCTTCCGAAGTTCCTGTTTTCGCGTTGTGTGTTTCTCGATTTGACACTTGGGTCGGGCTCAGAGGGGTTCCCCCGACACTGGCTGTCGCGTCTGGATTTGGCCTCTCCGCGATCCCTTGGAGCCGTGTGCCAGAGGTCTCTCCTGCCCATGGTCATTCCTGCGTGTAGCCGAGGCCACCGCTTGTCGGACGTGGGGGTGCGGGAACACGTATCCAGGCGCAGGAGCCAACCTTACGCAGTTGGGAGTAACGCAGCTGTGAGTAGCGTCCTCGATGGAATTCCACATGGGTCCGCGGGTGACGGGTGCGCCGAAATGGGCGTGGGTACGCCATGCGGGCGCTGCCACGTGGGCCTCTCGGGGGCTCCACATGGGGCCACGGGGCGTGTGCGGGGTGCGCCGACCTCGGGGGTAGAACACGTGGGCGCTGCCGCTGGAGATCCTGGTGGAGCTGCCTGTGGGGCCACGAAGCGTGTGAGGGGTGCGCCGAGGTGGGGAGTGGAACCGCATGCGGGCGCTGCAATTGGGCTTTTCGGTGGAGCCACGAAACGCGCCGCGATGCATGGTGGAACCACATGCGGGCGCTGCCGTTGATGCCTTCGGTGGAGCTTCCTATGGTGCGTCGAAGCGTGCGAGTGGTGCACCAGGATGGGGGTGCAATGCGGGCGCAGCAACGGGTGCCTTGAGTGGTGATCCTTGTGTGGACACGAAGCGTGTGAGGGGTGCGCCGGCACGGGGCGGTGCACCGCATGCGGGCCCTGCCATTGGGGCCTTCGGCGGATGCGGGCGCTGCCATTGTGGGCTTAGGCTGTGCTCCCTATGGGGCCACGAGACGTGTGAGGGATGCATCGAAATTCCGCATGGAGCCAGATGTGGGCGCTGCCGCTGATGCCTTAGGTAGAGCTCCCCATTGTGCCACGAAGCAAGACTGCTCCGACATGGGGGGTGGAACCGCATGCGGGCGCTGCCATGGGAGCCTCGAACTGTACACAGAAATGACGGTGGAACTGCATGCGGGCGCTGCCATTGGGGCCTTCAGTGGAGCTCCTTTTGGGGCCACGAAGCGTCTGAGGGGTGCGCCGAAATGGGGGGTTGAACCGAATGAGGGCGCCGCCAGTGGGTCCCTTGGTGGAGCTCCCTGGGGTGTGCTGAAATTGGAGTATGGAACCACATGCGGGCGCTGCCACTTGGGTTCTCGGTGGATCTCCCTTGGAGTCACGAAGCGTGTAAGGGGCGTGCCGAACGCACATGCGGAGAGCAGAGGCAGGGGTAGGAGGACGGAGGGAAGAGAGGGGGAGGAGGAGGAGGAGGAGGAGGAGGAGGAGGAGGAGGAGGAGGAGGAGGAGGAGGAGTAGGAGGGGGAGGAGGACAAGGAGGAGGTGGAGGAGAAGGAATAAGACGCTGAGCGATGCGGGTTCAAAACTTGGACCCAACACCACAGGATGGATGGGACATCACATGGCGTAAGACACGCATAAGCGTGGGTACGTGTGTATGCGTACATGTATCAGAGTGAGGGGGGCCGAACTGTCATTCATTGTTCCTGGGTGCGTTGCTGAAGTGAGATACCGTGGTGAGGATTGTGCTTGTTGCGTTGTTGTTTTTTTTAGTATTGTTGTTATTGTTGTTGTTGTTGTTGTTGTTGTTGTTGGTGTTGGTGTTGGTGTTGGTGTTGGTGTTGGTGTTGGTGTTGGTGTTGTTGTTGTTGTTGGTGTTGGTGTTGGTGTTGGTGTTGGTGTTGGTGTTGGTGTTGGTGTTGTTGTTGTTGTTGTTGGTGGTGTTGTTGTTGTTGTTGTTGTTGTCGTCGGTGTTGTTGTTGTTGTTGTTGTTGTTGTTGTTGTTACTAGCGACGCTTGCTGGCGCCAGTATACACGGAGTTATCGAACTCGATTCTTCCGTGTATCCGATACACGGAGTAATCGAGTGCGATTATTCCGTGTATCGGATATACGGAGTAATCGAATGCGACTACTCCTTGTATCCAATGTACAGGTTCCATGAGGAATCCAATTTGAATATGCCTCGGGTACACGGAGTAATCTAGTGCGATTTTCCGTGCATCCCATGCGCAGGTCCCATAGGAATACAATTCGAGTCTGCTTTGGACACACGGAGTAATCGAGTGCGATTGCTCCGTGTATCCAATATATGCAGGTTTCAGTAGGAATCCAATTCGAATCTGCCTCGGATACACGGAGTAATAGAGTGCGATTATTCCGTGTATCCAATATACAGGTTCCGATAGGAATCCACTTAGAATTTGCCTCTGATACACGGAGCAATCGAGTGCGATTACTCCGTGTATCCAAGATGCAGGTCCCAATAGGAATCCAGTCATAATCTGCTTCGAATACACGGAGTTATTGAGTGCGATTTTCCGTGTCTCCAATCTGCAGGTTCCGATAGGAATCTGATTATAATCTGCCTCGGATACACGGAGCAATCGAGTGCGATTACTCCGTGTATGCAATGTATGCAGGTTCGAAGGGGAATCCAATTAGAATCTGCCTCGGGTACACGGAGTAATCGAGTGCGATTACTCCGTGTATCCAATATGAAGTTTCCATGAGGAATCAAATGAGATACTGCTTCGGATACACGGAGTAATCGAGTGCGATTATTCCGTGTGTCAATATGCAGGTTCCAATAGGAATCCAATTAGAATTTGCTTCGGATACACGGAGTAATGGAGTGCGATTGCTCCGTGTATCCAATATGCAGCTTCCAATAGGAATCCAATCATAATCTACCGCGAATGCACGGAATAATCGAGTTCGGTGGCTCCGTGTATTCCCCAATCAGAGCTTGCTTCTGTAGGGGTCCTAGCGGGTTTATATGGTTAGGTTAGGTTTGTCGCCGATTGTCGCGGCACGCCCGGGGGCCCGGGGGTACCCGGGTGCCCGGGGGTGCCCGGGGGTGCCTGGGTGCCTGGGTGCCCGCGGGTGCCCGGGCGTGCTTGGGGGTGCCCTGTTGCCCGGGTGCCCGGGTGCCCGGGCGTGCCTGGGGGTGCCTGGGGGTGCCCGGGGGTGCCCTATAGCCCAATAGCGTTATAGCCCTACAACTCTATAGACCTATAGCTCTGTGCCCTATAGCTCAATACTCCCCCATCAGAGCTTGCCTCTGTAGGGGTCCTAGCGGATTTGCTGCCGATTTTCGCGGCACGCCCGGGTGCCCGGGTGCCCAGGGGTGCCCGGGGGTGCCCGGGGGTGCCCGGGGGTGCCCGGGTGCCCGCGGGTGCCCGGGCGTGCCTGGCAGCACCCTGGTGCCAGGGTGCCCTGGTGCCCGGGTGCCCGGGCGTGCCTGGGGGTGCGGGTGCCCAATAGCCCTATAGCCTAATAGCCTTACAACTCTATAGACCTATAGCTCTATAGCCCTATAGCTCAATATTCATAAGGTTAGGTTAGGTTTGCCGCCGATTTTCGCGGCACGCCCGGGGGTTCCCGGGTGCCCGGACTGCCCGGGGGTGCCCGGGTGCCCGCGGGTGCCCGGGCGTGCCTGGCCCTGGTGCCCAGCGCCCTGGTGCCCGGGTGCCCAGGCGTGCCCGGGGGTGCCTGGGGGTGCCCGGGGGTGCCCTATAGCCCAATAGCCGTATAACCTTACAATTCTATAAACCTATAGCTCTATAGCCCTATAGCTCAATATTCACAAGGTTAGGTTAGGTTTGCCGCCGATTTTGGCGGCACGCCCGGGGGCCCAGGGGTGCCCGGGGGCCCGAGGGTGCCCAGGGGTGCCCGGGTGCCCGCGGGTGCCCGGGCGTGCCTGGGTGTGCCCGGGTGCCCTGGTGCCGGGATGCCCGGGCGCGCCCGCCTTGAGCATCCAATGCGCCAATATATTGGGAGCGCTAATATATTAGAACCGTGCCACCAAAATCTCCTCCGAGCAGATTCTATTGAAAAAGTCGATCCTGAAACAATCACCCCTAGCCAGGGGTTGTTGATTTGTAGACCCATGCGGGGTATCATTTCTTCAAACCTAGCGCAAGAGACGAACAACAGGCTGCCCCATAAACTTCGTCATGCGTGCCCTGGAAAACTCAGACGTGTTCGGAGCCCCCCCTCTGCGCTTCCCAAACGTCGCAACGGACCCTCCAAAATCTTCGTCTCTGTAGTTCCAGTGTTTGGGCGGTTGGCCTCCAGATGAACATAGCTCCAGAAATAAATGCAGCTTGGGTTTGATGCGAAATATGTCATCATGCGCGATGGCCAAAGCTGTGAAATGTTGCGCAAAACGCGTAGAATGTTCCAGCATCGTGTCTCTCGCCCAAGGGAAATTACCTGCAAGCGCAGCGTAGCAGCGCGACAAACTCTGCATGCAGAAATACATGGGAGACTCGACAGGGTCGGTCCTGTCGCAGAACTGCTCCGCAAGTTCCATACCCCATGGTATTAGATGCCGAAACATGCCAGCGCTACACCTGAGTTTGGGACGCTTGTTCGATTTGCCTTCAACCACTCCGACGCTCAAGTGAGGCAGCCTGTTCGGCGCGCCGTTCGGAGGTTGTCTATCGTAGAACCCTTGCATCAAAAGGTGCATCTGCCTCATTCGCTGTTTCTGCGCGCCGCCTGGGACTTTCCTCTTGACGACGCAATACCGAATCAGTGAACCCATGAAATCTGCAGATACACCCAAATCCGCGCAATGCAGCCAATCCAAAATCAAAATTCGCATACTTGCAAATGGAACCATGAGCAAGGGGCATGCGCGATGTCCAGAAGTTAAGATTGTCATCAGTAGTTCTTGCCATGATTTGCGGCCCGTGCGCCAGGACGCGTTTTGGCCGATCTCGGTAGAGACCCGCGGGCATCGAAAGCTTCGCTGCCCACCTCCCCCCTCTCCTGTTCCGCCTCCTCCTCCCCCGTCTCCTCCTCGTCGCCTTGCTCATCATATCGATCCGCGCCCACATCGCCCCTTCCGTTTGCTTGTCTTCCCCCCCCCCCCCCTCCTTCCCCCCAGCCGACCCCTCGTCGTCCACGTCCTCGTCCCCCCTCATCTTACCCATGCGTATGCTCTGCCGTTGCATGTTCCCCCCTCCTTCTCCTCCCCGTCCCCCATCGTCCTTCTCGACGTCCTCTTCCTCCCCCTACGGGCGCGAATTTCTAGCGGCGCCAGCCCCCAGAAGAATTTGCGCGCCTGCTCCTCTATTC
>CAUYUJ010014760.1:367500-504644 GCA_963575745.1 Prorocentrum cordatum | reverse complement strand
CCCCACTGTTATGATTGTCCCGCTCGTCCCGCGCGCGCTGCCGGCATGCCCCCCCCCCCCTCCGCTTTTCGCGCGGGCGCCCCCCTACCGAGGGGGCGACTGTTGCAGAATACGCATAGGAGGGCATCGAAACCTGCAGCGGGGCTCCGCGCGATAAAACATTCGCACCAACGCTTTCCCCCCGGGCAGTGCAGGGGCGGCGTGTGCGCGCGTGCGAGGGGGGGGGGGGGGGGCCTGGGCCGGCAAATTGCGTTTCCCCGTGACCTCGTTCAACTTGATCTCGCACTGGAAGCAGCGCTCCGCGCCCTGCCACCCTGGCAGCTTCAGCACCTCCTTGAACATCTTCCAGTCGCCCTTGATCTGGCAGACAACACCCCTGAAAGGGAGTCGTCCTCTCTCGCTGTGCTGCCTGGCCCTCCACCTGTCGCTCTGCCCGAATGGCGCCCCATCGTGTCTGCGCGACGGCCACGTTTTGGTTGCGAGATGCGCGAAAGACCAGCGGACGATTTCAAAAATGTCATCCAATGTGTTGTTGGATAGTTGGCTCTTAAGCAAGCACGCGATCGGCGCGCGGAGGTTCTTGCATCGCTCCACTAAGCCAGGCAATAAAAGCGATGCAATTTCAGCGGCCACGCTGCGATCCCAATTACAAGGCACACCATCCTGCCAAATGCCGCAGGGGACTGCGTCGGAGTCGCCGAGAGACGAAACTGCATCGTTGAAGTGCGCCAGCGAGACGGGATCTAACCCAGATGTGCCAATCAGAACGCCTGCGTGGCCGAAGAACGCCAAGCGATCCAAGATTTCGTGGGGCAACATCAAATGCATTTTCTGAGGCCCCTCCGCCTGCGTCTTCTCGTTCCACACCCGCGCATCGCACGCGTCCAAAGGCGGCCGGCCGTTCTCTCGGAAAACTTGTCGAAAGAAACGCGGTGCGTTTCCCGGGTATTTCTCAGACGGCGCTACATCAGCAACGCCACTGGCACCAGCGCGGTGGATGTCGTTAGCCAAATGGAGCCCCCTGGCGCCCGACAAAATATTGCGCGACACGAGGTCAGAGACATTCGCCCTCAGGCGTTTGTCTGCTGGCAGCGCGCGCCTGTCATCAGGCAGGGCGCGCTTGGACAACATGTCGCGGCGTCCTCCCTGGAGCCAGAAGCTACGGGCGATGCTGCGTCGACGGCGAGCGCCGTAAGTGGCGCGCCCTACCGCGGGGCCCCCCTGGAGAGGGGCGAAGAGAAGAGGTGGGGGCCCCCCTCGAGAGGGGTTCGCGCTGGAAGCGGTGAGAGAGCGGGGCGGCACAGGGAATATGGAAGATAAGAAACAAAGAGATAGACATAGAGAGAGAGAGAGAGAGAGAGAGAGAGAAGAGAGAGAGAGAGAGAGAGAGAGAGAGAGAGAGAGAGAGAGAGAGAGAGGGAGAGAGAGGAGAGGAGAGGAGAGAGAGAGAGAGAGAGAGAGAGAGAGAGAGAGAGAGAGAGAGAGAGAGAGAGAGAGAGAGAGAGAGAGAGAGAAAAACAACAACAAAAAAAAACAAAAAAAAACAAAAAAGAGACAGACAGACAGACAGACAGACAGACAGACAGACAGACAGACAGACAGGGGCAGAGAGGGGCACGCAGGGACAGACAGAGACACACAGAGACAGACAGAAACAGACAAGGAGAGCCCCTATCAAGGGGTGCTTTTCATTTTTTTGCAGTGGAAGCTAGGCGCCCCCATCTCAAGCGTCTGCGCGCCGCGGGGATGATATGCATGTAGCTCAGGGGGCTCAGGATATGGGGGCGCCACTCACTCCACGTGGCGCGAGAACCTCTTGTTCGCCAGCTTGATGCCGTCCAGGTGATGCTCTGCGGTGGTCTTCATGGCTACGAGCCCCTTGCTGGGATTCGTGTATGTATCCTTCTTCTCGTTTGTCTCGTGCGTAATGGGCATTTTCTCGATAAGGAGCTCCACCGCCTGCTCGTGATCGCTTGCGCTCTTGAGGCTGTGGTCTGCCTCCTTCGCCCAGCTTTCCCATTGCCTCTCGTCAGTTTCCTTGGCGTCCTTGGCGTGGGCGCGGAGCTTCGCGCGGAGCGTCTTCATCTTCTTCACCTCTCCCTGGTACTTGGACAGGGTAGACCTAAGCGCAAGAGGGGGATGGGGGAGGGGGTGGAGGACGACGACGACAACGAGAAGGACGAGCAAGAGGAGAAGGAGGAGGAGGAGGATAAATTGCCGCGGCGATGGCGCAATCACATCCCTCTTCTCCTGGATGGTCGGCCACAAGGGGTTCTCCAGCTTGGCCTGGGGCCCGCTCGAGCTGCTGCTGCCGTTGCCCAGCTCCCCCGCCCTGCTTGCTGCCCATTCCAACGCTGTGGCCGATTCGACGCTGCCTTCGCCCACGAACTGTTTCTTGTCAGCCGTCTCCAAGCTGTCCTCGGACATCTGTGGGAAGTTGAAATAGAACTCGTGCCGCAATATACGGTCCTTTTTGCCATATTTGGCGGGGAATGCCTCCTTCGCCTTGTACGTCCCCGAATTTTCTTCCCACCATTCCTCGGCGAACTCGAGAGCTTTCTGCTGATCCCCAACATATGATAATGAAGGGTTCTGCTCTTTCAGAGCTTGCGAAACTGCGACGTACCCCTTCTTTGCCAATTCCTCATGTTTCTCTGCATTTTCGCATTCTGCTTGGAAGGAGTGCGCCCTATCATTTTTTTTTTGGAAACTCTCAAAGAACACGCGGCGCTCGTTCGGGTTCTTCTGCACGTCTTCACCGGAACTCGAAGCGTTGTACGTGGGCCACTTGCGCATCTTAGTGGCCTCCTTCGGGTCGAGCCCCCCCCCCCCCCCCCCTTGGCAGCCTTCTGTCGCGCGGCAGGAGGGGCGCCAGGGTCGTCGGATGCTTTCTTTCCACGCGCCATTGACGATAGAAGACGCATGAGTGGCGTGGCATGCGCGAAACAAGATACCGCCCCGCAAGGCATGTTGTCCAATGTGAGAACAGGTGGACACTCGAAAACGCAATGCGCGCAACGAAAGCGCCACGAACAGCTGGGGCCCTTGAACCGAGACGCCTGCGGGATGCAAGCCATAGCTGCCCCTTCCAGCCGGGGGGGGCCCGCGGCGCGGCCATGGCGGCGCCGCAAGTCTCGTGGAAAAAAACATATATATATATATATATATGTATACATAAAGGGTGGGGCGAAACTCACCCCCACGGCCAAAACGGCACACTTATTTTCTTGTGTTTTTTCCACGCAGAATGCCCCATCCCCGCCGCAGGCCGCTCCAGGCCGATCCCTCCTCGTCGACCCCCCCCGCGTCGATCCCTTCCTCATCGACCCCTCCCTCGCCGACCCCTTCCTCGCCGACCCCTTTCCTCGCTGCCCCCCTCGGGCAGGGGCGTGGGCCAAGAGGCGCATGATGTGCAAGCTATGCGCCCCCATCCAGGGGCGCCCGTGGCATGGGAGAGGCCGGCTATCATCTGAGGTACCGCTAGAAAGCCGATCAGGATGTAAGGTAAGGGCCCCCATGGACCAATCACCAGCCCCTGCGCCAGGGGCAAATATATTATTTCACGCAATGTCACCATGAGCACATGCGCCGCTAGAAAGCGGCAGAAGGGCAATATCGAGCAGAGTTCTATGTCACTGATTTCTATTAAATCGAATTTCTATTTAATAGAATCCCGTTCCCGCTTGATACTTCCTCAAATTCTATTAAGTAGAATTTCTATGTAATAGGATTCTGCGTTCTTTCAGTGGCCCTGCGGGCTGCCAGTCGCAACCACGGGGCAACGGCTATGCCGTAGATATGGATGTAAAATCCAAGGCGGATCTCAGGTCTTCTCGGCGACGCAGACGATGAAGTTGCCCTCTGGGAGAAGGGGCGGGGGGCCGCAAACATGTAAAGATCCACTACAGGAGCGGTGAGCGCTCGGAGAAGAGACGGCAGCGCGGTCCTTCTAGGCGCCCCTCTGGCCGCCCTTCGGGCCGCCCCTCGAGCCGCCCCTCGGGTTGCCCCTGCCGCCCTTCTTAGCATCTGCCTTACGATCGGCTTCAGCCTTCCGATCTGCCTCTGCCTTCCGATCTGCCTCTGCCTTCCGATCGGCCTCTGCCTTCCGATCTGCCTCTGCCTTCCGATCTGCCTCTGCCTTTCGATCGGCCTCAGCCTTTCGGCCCCCCTCTGCCTTCCGATCTGCCTCTGCCTTCCGATCGGCCTCAGCCTTTCGGTCCCCCTCTGCCTTCCGATCCTCGTCTGCCTTTCGCTCCTCCTCTGCCGTTCGCTCCTCCTCTGCCTTTCGCTCCTGCTCTGCCTTCCGGGCCGCTTCTGCTTTTCGATCCTCCTCTGCTTTCCGATCCTCCTCGTCTCTCTTCAGTTGTTCTTCCGCCTGTCTCTGTTCTTCTGCCAGCCCCTCCCTTTCCTGTTCCTCGGCAAGAGAAGCAGCGACCGCCACCTCGGCGGGAGACGCAGTGCTCCCGCAACTGCCCCCGCGCTGCGCTCGAGACCGCATCTTCTCGCGCTCTCGCTCGGCGCGCCGATCCTCTTCGAGCTTGCGTTTCACGGCCTCCTCGCCGCCCTTCCTGGCTTCCTCCTCTTGCAGCCTCATCGCGGCAGCCTCTTCCTCTTCCTTCTGCCTCTGCTTTTCCATCTCCTCCGCTTCCTTTCTCTCCTGCTCGAGGCGTTGGAACGCTTCGGCCGCTCGGCTAGCGGCGCTCACCTCTGCTTGTTCCAAGACGTGCAAGACCTGCTTTGCCATTGCTGCTCTTCTCTTCCTCTCCTCGGCCTGCGCGCGAATCTTTTTCTCTTCCGCTTGCCTCTGCGCTTCCGCTTCCTCCTGATGCTTTCGCCGTTTCTCCTCTTCCTGGCGTCGCTGCGCTTCCTCCTGATCCCTCCGTGCCTGCTCTTCCCGGGCTCTCCTTTCCATCTCCTCGCGTGAAGCCGTTCTGTCGCGCCTCCTCCTCCTCATCCACTTCAGGATTTCGCGTCCTCGTTGCTTGGGCCCCTCCGTCTCAGCTCCGCTGGCGTCGTCGGGGTTCGCCTCGGGGCTGAGTGGAGCTCCATCGGGGCCATCGGTCTGCATGGCTGCATCTTGCGTCGCAGGGGTCGGCGCGGCCGTGCCTCCAGCGCCCTCCTCGGCCGCGCCCTGGGGGGCGCGGAGAAAATGGCCCTTATCTGAGGGGCCTCTGATGCAAGGAGGGGCGGGGTGCGAGCGCCCCTAGCTCAGGGGGGTCTCACCGTGGGCCGAACTCGGGGTCCCCTATCACAAGGGTGCTTCATTGCATGGGCCCCATCGTGTCCTCGGCGATATCCAGCATGGCGCCCTCGCCCCTGTCCATCCTCTGCTGCTGCCACCTGGGAGGAGAACGGGCGGGGGGCATAAAGGGGGAGGAGGAAGAGGGGGGGGGCGAAGGGGATGGCCAGGAGGATCAGGAGCAGGGGAAGGGAGAAGCCTCAGGAATATCAGAAGCAGGGGAAGAAGGAGGAGGAAGCTCACGAGCAGGGGGCGGAACATGAGGACGAGGAATACAAAGAGTTCGTTTGAATGCACAGCTGTGCTCCCGAAGCGAAAACGCGCATGTCAAAGCAACCTTATCATGCCGAACTCTGGTTTCAAGTATCGCGGTCTCGGCATGCGAAACTCTGCGCGTAAAAATGTGTCAGGCACGCAGTCTGAGAAACGGTGAAGTACGTGCATGTGTAGTTGTGCATGGGAATGGAGTGTAACGGATTTCCCACAGAGGCCACCGAGCGCGGTTGACCTCGGACTTGCGGCCGCGATAGCGGCGACCTCCCGTGGAGATGTAGCCGCGCTCTTGCCGCCGCCGGCTGGCGCGATGCTCCCGGCAGGATCGCGACACGCACATGAAGACCCATGTTCGCGCGTTGCACTGCCTACAGTTTTGCATCTTGCCGCAGCGCGGGAACGGCCTTGCGGGAGCTCTCGTGTAGCGCTTCCCAGACTGGAGATCCGTCATCATCTCTGCCTCCTCCTCGTCCTCGTCGCCGCCCTCGACCCCGAAGTCGCCCTGGGGGGGGGGGGGGCGAAGGGGGCGGGGAAAGGTCCCCTATCGAAGGGGCATCCCCTATCTAGGGGTGTATATTTTCTTTGACCCAAAGAGCATGTCCTTCGGGTCATCGAGATGACCCTTCCGCGGAGGGCCTCCGCCCTGGTCGCCGCCGTCGCCTCCCGGAGCTCCGCCGCCGCAGCTGCGTATCATCGCCTGTGGGGGTGGGGTGGGGGGTGGGGGGGGCGGGCCTGCTTGCGCCCTGTCACTGGGGCCTCGTGGATAGCATTTTCCTGCTGGCAAATGGTATAAGTTGTGCCATTTTCAATTCGGGGGGTATAAGGACCTGGGGGTCTAAAAATCGAGTGGCAAGCTTAATTTTCTAGCCCAGCTGCATACGTAAACGCGTGGGGTCTGCAATCCGAGTGCCCCTGCCCCCTGACTCCTGACGCGCCTGACCCCTGAGGCTGCCTCCTGACTTCGCCCTGGCACTCCTGACTCTTACCCCCCCCATCCTAGCCTCTGCCCCCTGCTGCGAAGCCAGCCAGGCGGCGGCGAGCGCCACGAGCACACGGGCTGTCGCCATGTGCGCAAGCAAGCCTTGTCGCGAGCCTCGCGAGCGCGATTGCCTTGAGCCAGAACGGCTGCATTAATAATAAACAGTTGTACGCCCCTCTCGCGCTGAGCATCGTTTGGCTTCCCCTGCATGGAGGGGCATATGACCCCTATCAAGGGGCGCGTGGAGCCGCGATAGAGCGGAGGTAGAACGCGAGGTGACGATAGGAGATGAGGAGCCCCTGATAGAAGGGGAGGTAGAACGAGAGATGACGATAGGAGATGATGATTTTTTCATATTGATCAGCTCCTACCATCAATCAGTTTCTGCATCAGTGCGCCCGCAGCCCCCCGCGCGGCGGCGCGCGTCTCGGCAATCTTGCCCTCCTTGAGCTGCTCGCACACCTTATTGCCGATGTCCATCAACTCCTTCTTCGTCGCGATGCCCCTCGCGGGTGCTCCACCGAAAGAGCATAGCTGATTCTTCTTTCCGCGCTTCAGCTTGATCCCCACCCTGCAATCCCTCGCGCGCCAGTCGAGATGGTCATCGCGCCCGAGGACAGCGCCTCCAGCTGATTCGTCGGCTGCCTCCTCTGCCTTTGCCTCGTCGCCCTCTTGGCTATCGCCTCCCGCCACCTCCTCCTCCTCATCCTCCCCTTCCATGGCATACTCTTCGTCGTCGTCGTCTTTGGCAGCCTTCGCGCAGGCAGGGCGCTTCTTGGCAGGGCATTTCCTTGGCGCAGCAGGGCGTTTCTTTGTTCCTTTCATACATGTTCTCTTCGTTGCTGCTTTCATAGGCTTCGTCAGTGCCTCCTTCTCCTGGGCCGCCCGCTTCTTCCGCCCCTCGGAATGAGCCTTGAGCAAGGCGTTGGACTGGTCGGCGTCGATCTTCCCCCCGTCAGGTGCGCATGCCACCAAGAAGCCCGAGTCGCCCGCAGACAGCGGCATGCGCGTCTCCTTGCCCGACTCATCAGCAATAACCATGGACGGCGGGTCGTCGTTCCAATCGTACCACGTCACCGTTGATTAAGGATAGAGGAGGGTTGGATGAAGAAAAATGACGATGCATATGATGGCGATGGCGACGACGATGATAGAAGGAGCAGGGGAGAAGCATCAGCAAAAGGAGGAAGGGGAGGAGGAAGGGGGCGGCCCAACCTTCTTCGAAGAACTGGAAGCGGCTGGTGCAGCTGAAGAAGCGGCTGGCGCAGCTGAAGGGCGCGCGCTTGCAGGTGAGTCCACCACCCCCTGACTTGACAACACGACAAGCGGGCTGAGCACTTCGTCCTTCTTGGCGGCTGGCTTGGGCGGTGGAGAAATTCCATGTTGATATTTGATCAACTTGTACCTGGGGTCGGGACTGCGTGGCGCACTCGCGGCTGGGGCCGAGCCGCGCGTGCTCTCATCCTCCGAGGTGCTTTCGAGAGCCTCTGTCTGCGCCGCCTCCTTCTCTTTACCGGAAGAGTTGCGACCGCGCTCCAGTTTCATCGCGTCTCCGAGGGTCCTCATGTAGTGGTCCAGCTTCTCCGCGGCCACGGCGTTCCTGTGCTTATTCACAACGTAGCTGACGCACCTGCTCATCTCAGTGGCCCAGCGCTTCGCCTCCTCGGCGGCGAGGTGCGTCTTCTGCAAAACGATGGCCCTCGCGAGCGTGGTGGTGCTCAAACGCTGCGACACCTGGCACACATCCAACAAGAACGGCATGTTGTCCTTGAGGATCTGCTCCGTTGTGCCATTGATGTAGTTCTTCTCGATCAATGTTACGAGCCGCTTGGCCAAGTCGACCATGGCCTCATCGCTAAGCTGGCATGTGCGGTAGCGCGGCTGCTTACCCTTCATGGTGAAACGCCTTCTGCTGCCACTCGCGTTTGAGCCAAAGTGGCTGCAGACCATAGGGGCGGTCGAGGAGGAGTCAAAATAAATTCCCCTAACCGGGGGTCGGAGACAGCTGCTCCCCTAGCAAGGGGTGCACATCTTGTGGGCGCTAAGACAATACACACCGAAAACAACATGAAACCACGTGCCAATATATTGGCGCGCTGCGAGCAGATATATCAGCACATTGGATTCGGCGATGGGCAAATATATTGGCGTTCCCAATATATTGGCGCATTGGATGCTCAAGGCGGGGGTGCCTGGGGGTGCCCCGGGTGTGTCCCATAGCCCAATAGCCCCATAGCCTTACAGCTGTATAGAGACCTATACTTCATATTCATAAGGTTAGGTTAGGTCTGCCGCCGATTATCGCTGCACGCGCGCCTGGGTGCCCGCGGGCGCCCGCGGGTGCCCGGGCGCCCTGGTGCCCGGGTGCCCGGGCGCGCCTGGGGGTGCTTGGGGGCGCCCGGGGGCGCCCTACAGCCCAATAGCCCTATAGCCCTACAACTCTACAGCCCTATAGCTCCATAGCCCTATAGTTCAATAGCCCTATAGCCCTGATTGTTTTTTTTCTCCGGTATCATCCACTATACAGGTTCCAATAGACATCCAATTACAATCTGCCTCGGATACACGAAGTGATCGAGTGCGAATATTCCGTGCATCCGATACACGGAGTAATCGAGTGCGACTACTCCGTGTACCCAAGACAGTTTTCAGTCGGAATCCAATTAGAATCTGCTTCGGTTACACGGAGCAATCGAGTGCGATTACTCCGTGTATCCGATACACGAAGTAATCGAGTGCGATTACTCCGTGTATCCAATATGGATGTTCCAAGCGGAATCTGCCTCCGGATACACGGAGTAATCGAGTGCGATTGCTCCGTGCACCCAATGTGCAGGTTTCAGTAGGAATCCAAATCGAATCTGCCTCGGATACACGGAGCAATCGAGTTCGATTACTCCGCGTATCCGATACACGGAGTAATCGAGTGCGATTACTCCGCGTATCCAATATACAGGTTTCAATCGGAATCCAATTCGAATCTGCCTCGGATACACAGAGTAATCGAGTGCGTGTGCTCCGTGTACCCAGTATGCAGGTTCCCATGGGGAATCGGCCTGGACCCGGCTCCGGAATCGTCCAAGGTGGCCTCCCAGGGCGCCGGAAGCAGAAATTCTGCATTTTCACAGAAAGAATGTGTATTGAAATGGCGTTTTTTTCGACGCCGCCGCGGATCTCGATTTTCCAGCGCCGCCCGGCACTACCCTGGAACCCGGCCGGGGATTCGGTTTGGGGGCCGGCCCGGGAGCTGGGGCCCAAAGCGCTAGGAATGCTGGGAATCGGCCCAGACCCGGGCCCTTAATCGGCACAGAAGGCCCTCCGGGCGACAGAGGTAGAAATTCAACATTTTCAAAGAAAGAATGTGTATTGAAATGACATTTTTCCAGCGCCGCCGCAGTGCCCATTACTCCGTGTACTTCGCGGCCCAGCTGAGTTACGAACTAGTTATCGCGATTTCTCATTTAATTATAACTAATTTTAAAAGTTTGTTTTTGCATGTGGTTCGTTCATTTTTTTGTAGGGGTGTTCCCATTGTTAGCTTAGGGGTGTTCCCATTTTAGGTTGACGTGGTGATGCTGATGATGATGGTGGCGATGCTGATTTGCAAAATTTTGAATTGCATATGATTTCTTCCACAAAGAGTAGTAAGCGAACCCACGTATACAAGTGAAACAAACAGTGGAGCTCAGGCACAGTTTCTGCGGCATTCGGTTGGCTGAATGCATGTGGTGACAGAGTCTGTCCTCCTGAAAACTGCAGCATGCTTGAGCGTGCTCGTTGGCACGAGGACAGCTTGCTGGTCTTCGTCGATAGTGTATTTACTCCATCCTGAATGCACCTGACGAGTTGTCAACCGCAGAATCAAGCTAAGTGGTTCCGATTGCGACGCCGTCCCGACGTCGCACTGCACGTGAAACCATATCTGCACGATTGAGTGACCAGTTCCGCGACCCATCGGAACAATGTCACCCTACTGAATGAATTGTTGCTGTTGCGCGCTTTTGCATTCGACGCAGCCGCCTGCGTCTGGGGGCGCAAATGCGTTAGGCATTCGATCAACGTTCGAGTCGCTGAAGCAGGATCCTGCGACACAGTTGCAACGCTGAAGAGGTTATGTTCGTGACGGTGCTGGCCGATCAGCTGCAACGTCAATGCCTTCTCAGGACGCCTCGAGCAAATGTGATCGTGCGTAAACCGCTTGGCAACTTTGCGTTTACGCTCGTGCACAAAGCATGATAATCAACCAAGCTTCTGATGCATGTCGGGAGGTGCATGGCCATGTGGAATTTGCAAGACCAGACTTTGGTACCATAGCACTCCTGGTGCAGCCGAAGATGATGCGCAGTAGCAGCAGACAGCTCGGCGTCACTCACGCATGCGCCCCTCGCCAGTGCAACGAACAAGTCCACGGCGTCGCACAACGCCAGAACGCTCGATATGTGTTTGGCGCACGCAGGCGCGCCTGCAACTTTGGCTACGACTTCTCTGACGTAGCGTGCGAGCACGGGCATGGCTGACAACGTCTCAGACGCGCCCGCAGCGAACTCGCCCGCGTCGAAAACCCGACGGGCGCGTTTGACATCTTCGGCCACGTCCACGCTTGCATGTACGCGTCGAGGTCGTTGCCGTTGACGATGCCAGCGGCCGAGCGATCGCTGGGGAAGGCAGTGGTCTCTTTATCAACGATGCCGCCTACGACATAAACATGCATCCAATCGAAGCACGGCATCGACATGACCCCGCACCCCAAATCGGGGTCGAGTGCCATATGATCTGGGTGCTAGTTCCACCCGCTAAGCTGCGTGAGCGCCCTGAATCGTCCAGCATTTATCTCGCCATGATCCATCCGTTCCCAGTGGGGGCGGTTCCTGCGACGGATCGCAACGACGGTTTCTTCTGCGTTTGTGACCCACTCGCTTTTGTCTATAGATGCGTCTGACACGTACCAGCCTGTCGCGTCATGCACGCTATAATCGAACTTCTGAGTTACCATCTCTCTGCATATGGCGCACGGCTTGGCCCCCGCGTGCCATTTGCTCATGTTCAGCTCCCGCAGTGCTTCCTGGCCCCCGGCGGTGCGTTCGTTCCAGCTTCGCGACCAGTGTCGCGCGCGCGCCGCGCCGTCGCCATTATCAGACATATCGAGCGCTACGCCCGTAGTCTTGAAATTGACTTCGCCAGCGCTGGCGTTGAAGAACAACCTCTTGAGAAGGATGCGCAACGAGTGGCCGATGCCGCCTGGAAGTTTGCGCGCCATGGCAACTCTTGCCGCTGGCGCGACAAACCTCGCGTCTTCGTTGGAGAGATGCTCGTCTGCCTTTGGCCAACGGGTCTCGTGGCGAGATCCCGTCAAAGTGGCGGCAAATTCGCCGTGGGCGTGCTGGCGTACACGGGTGCCTGCACAGCTGCTGTCGCATCGACGACCTGCGCCCGCTGCTAGCCTCGCACGCGGCATGCATCATGGGTCCTGGTGAACACGCCCAGTTTTGGAATGGCTGGCTGTTTTCAAATTGCATGTCAACGCATTGCAGCAAGTGCCCGTAAGGTGTCTATTCTTTTGCAGCGACCACCTCTTTTGCACGATATTGTGCAGCCCTTGGGACTGCATCTGGCATGCCATTGTCTCTGATATAGTTGAACGCGTGGAAAGTTCTCGTTCGGAGATGCACGGTCCGCGGTGGATCTCGACGAGGGCTTCGGCGTCCGCCGTGCGAGACGCGGGTCGCTGTCGCGGCGTCGACGACGCCATGCCATCG
This sequence comes from Prorocentrum cordatum, assembly GCA_963575745.1. Taxonomy (NCBI): domain Eukaryota; class Dinophyceae; order Prorocentrales; family Prorocentraceae; genus Prorocentrum; species Prorocentrum cordatum. Next base: position 492,397 of record CAUYUJ010014760.1, on the reverse strand, counting down.
ACTGGCGTCAAAACTGCTACGGATGATATAACTGAATGCGACGCACATATTGCATGTATCTCATGGACACCACGGATAAGGGCGCCCCGCAGCACGCGCCACGTGCGAATGTCGTTGCATCGCACACGGCCTCGTCCATGGTCACGCGTTCCATTGGTGTTGGCCCAGCAGCGCAGTTATGCATGACTGGCATGACGTGCCTGCGCGATTGCATCAGTTCCAATGCGCACGAGGCTCGGCCACAAGACACGGCCGGCCATGCGAAGACTTAGCCAATCTCAACAAACTCGACCCTTTCCTATCACAGACGACTGGCGCAACTGATACGATGCATGGTACACGCAAGGCATGACTGGCGCGCATGCGCATGACTTGAAAGGCATTGGGCTTGTGCGACTTACACGACACAGTATGCAGCCATCTTGCCTATAAGGGGTCCAGCCCGCTGCGCTGCATTCGGGCAGACCGCGATGGATAGCGTGGAGTTGCGCAGAGTACAGTCTATTCGTCGGTGTGGGTATTCCATAGTAAAATGCAATACTTGTCGACCATGCCGCCTAAGTTGAGTCAGCGCCGGTGGCCCTGATTGTTGCGGCGAGACATGCCAAGACCGTGGAACTGCAACGAGTCGCGCGGCATTAACATTATATATATACATGCGCTCGCCCCCCCCCCCCCCCCCCCCCCCCCCCCCCCCCCCCCCCCCCCCCCCCCCCCTGTGATGTGTGATCATGCATTTCGCCTTCTTTCTCATCCTCCTCGTCGTCGTCCTCCTCCTCATCATCATCCTCATCGTCGTCGTCGTCGTCGTCCTCCTCCTCCTCCTCATCCTCCCCCTTTTCCTCCCCTCCCCCTCCTCCTCCTCCTCTTCCTCCTCCTCCTCGTCCTCTTCCTCCTCCTCCTCCTCCTCCTCCTCCTCCTCCTCATCCTCCCCCTCTCCCTCCCCGCCCTCTCCTTTCAACCTGTCTCCTCCCCGCATGTTCATGCGCAAACCAAGTCTTCGACACTGCAGAGCACTTCCACGGCGCTACTCTGGAGGGGCATCCAAAAAAGGATGCCCCTCTGTGGCGGGCGCGGGCCCGGGAGGGAACCCAACAAACGGGCTACCATCACTGCGCCCGAACGCAGGGCCACATGGTCGGACGCCCGTTGCGCAAGGGCGCCAGCAACGACTCGGCATCAGTGAAGATACCACACAACAAACCAAAACTTTGACACTGCGAAGCGCTTCCACGGCGCTACTCTGGAGGGGCATCAAAAAAACTGATGCCCCCCCGTGGCGGACGCGGACCCAGGAGGGAACCCAAAAAACTGGTTTCCATCACTGTGCTCGAACACAAGGCCACATGGCCGCACGCTCGTTACGCAACGACACTCTCTCCCTCTCTCCTTCTCTCTCGCTCTCTCCCTCTCTCTCGTTTTGTTGTTATCTCTTTGCGTTTGTCTCTCGCGCTCTCTGTGATTGTCTGCTGCTGTCTCCGATTGTTTGTCTTCCACGCTCTCTGTGATTGTGTTTGAGCTTTTCCAGTTTTTCCTAAAGATTAACCTCGTGAAAAACCTTTTGTTTCCAGCTTTTCCAGCTTTTCCAGCTTTTCCCAGAGACTACCCTGGTGGAAAACCTTGTGTTTGCAAGTTTTTCTAGCTTTTCCCAGAGACTACCCTAATGAAAAACCTTTTGTTTTCCCGCTTTTCCAGGTTTTCCAGCTTTTCCCAGAGATTACCCTGGTGAAACAAACATTGTTTTCGATATTTTCCAGCTTTTCCCGGAGACTACCCTTGTGAAAAAAAAAAAACATGGTGTTTTCCAGCTTTTCCAGTTTTTCCCAGAGATTATCCTTGTGAAAAAATATTGCGTTTTCCAGCTTTTCCATGTTTTCCCAGAGATTACCCGGATGAAACACATTGTGTTTTCCAGCTTTTCCAGTTTTTCCCAGAGGGTACCCTGGTGAAAAAATATTGTGTTTTACAGCTTTTCCAGTTTTCCCAGCTTTTCCCATAGACTACCATGATAAAGGTTTTTCACCCGGGTAGTCTCTGGGAAAAGCTGGAACAGCTGGAAAACACGATGTGTTTCACGATGGTAGTTTCTGGGAAAAGCTGGAAAAGCTGGAAAACATAATGTTTTTCACCAGGGTAGTCTCTGGGACAAACTGGAAGAGCTGGAAAAGCTAGAAAACACAAAGTTCTTCACAAAGGTACTCTCTGGGAAAAGCTGGAAAATGGGAAAACACAATGTTTTTCACCAGGGTAGTCTCTGGGAAAAGCTGGAAAAGCTGGAAAACATAATGTATTTCATTCGGGTAGTTCCTGGGAAAAGCTGGAAAAGCGGGAAAACATGAGGTTTTTCACAGGGGTAATCTCTGGGAAAAGCTGGAAAAGTTTGAAAAGCTGGAAAACACAAGGTTTTTCATTAGGGTCGTCTCTGGGAAAAGCTGGAAAAGTTGGAAAAGCTGGAAAACACAAGGTTTTTCACCAGGGTAGTCTCTGGGAAAAGCTGGAAAAGCTGGAACACATAATGTTTTTTTTTTTTTTCACGAAGGTAATCTTTCGGAAAAGCTGGAAAAGCTCAAACACAATCACAGAGAGCGCGAAAGACAAACAGTCGAAGACAGCAGCAGACAATCACAGACAGCGCGAGAGACAAACGCAAAGAGAGAACAACAAAACGAGAGAGAGGGATACAGCGAGAGAGAAGGAGAGAGGGAGAGAGCGAACACGGAAGACGGAGATGCATGATCACAGGGGGGGGGGGCATATATATATATATACATATATATATACATACATATGAATATCACCCAACAAGCTCAATCATATATGCGTGCGTGCTCGCATGTCAGCATAAGGCGAGCGCGTCGCCGCGTTAAAAGGCTGACGCAACGCAGTCAAGGATGACGATCACAACTCACGACCGATCGTCCATGACTGCAAGCGCCTTTGCAAACGCTTCGCGGCGGGTGTAGTCCCCAGTGCCCCAGCGGACCCGTGTGTCCGCTTTCCCCGCGATGGCCCTGTAGGTGCTCATCTTCCAGTTCGTGGTCACGGTGCCCACGCTGCGATGAAGGGGCGGAGCTCCCTCGCCCATGGGCGGCGCTGGGAGCTTCGACGGCCTCGCGGTGGACTTCGCCGCGGCGGGCTTCTTCTGGGCAGCCTTCGCGGCGACCTTAATCGCCTTCGGTGCTGGGCCGCCGCGCGCGGCCGGTCGCTTGCGCGCCGCGCCATCCTCGTCCGCGTCGGGGGGTCGGCGGCCGCAGCAGGGCGGCGCGGCGCGGCGCGAGTCGAAATGCTCCCGCGCAACGCGGCCTCCTCATCCGACAAGGGGGGCTCGCCAGGCGGCGCTGCCGCCGCCTCGGGTGCAGGCGCCTGCTCGGCAGCCGCTGCCGCTGCGACTGGCGCGACCTCAGCCACGGCCGGCGGGGCCCCCGGGGCTGCTACCTTGAGCGGCGGCGCGAGCCCTTGCGCTGGCAACCAATGCGACGGCGTCGCAGGCGGCGGCAATGCCGACCATTGCGACGGCGTCGCAGGCGGCGGCGCGGCGGCGGCGGCGGCCATGGCGTGGCTGAAGAGCACGTGCGCCGGGCCATTCCCGAGCGTGCTCTGGCACGCCCCAAGCTCGGATGGCGGCGCGACCGCTGCAGGCGCTATGGCAGCGCCCGCGGGGCTGCGCTCCGACTTGCCAGCGTTCCTGTGGCTCGCCCTGACAAAGTCGGGCGCCTCGATATCCCATGCGTCGCCAGACGGGGCACCGTCGCTGTGCGCAGCCTCGTACCACGGCTCGGCCATGATATCCGATGGGGCTGTCGTACTTCCATATCGTGCGATGCCGCAGCGACGAGCTTGTCATAGCTCCGAGGCCCTTCTTGACCTTCCGCAGGAGCTCGCTCGCACCGCGCCCGACCCGTCGTCTCGACGTTACTGGCCCTGGCGACCACGGCGGCAATATGCCCTTTGGCCGTCTCGCTCAGCGTGTGCATGTCCAATTTGTGGGCACGCTTGACGACGACCTGGGTCATTGCCCTCTCGGAGAGATTGCCGCCATTGAGCGAACCGATCTCGCTTGCCGTCATGAACTTGGGGAATGCAACAACTTCTTGCCGCCGCCCCCCCCCCCCCTCCCCCCGCGTTAGCAATGCCGTGGCACTTCGTGCCGACTGCGCTGCACAGTTCAGTGATCTGCGCCTCAGTCCACCCACTCGCCCAGCGCGTTGGTGCGGATTGCGGCGGCGATCTCAGTTGCCTCCTCCGCGGAGATGGTCGAGAGGCTCCTGATCTTAGCAGCGAGGCTATCGACCTGCTTATTGGCGCAACTTGTCGGGTCCAGCCCGCATCGGGTCTGAGTCTGTACCCGATCTATCACGTGACTCAACTCTGCGACGATGTTGGGCACAACGGCCATGACTGCTGCAGCGCAGCAATGTCCTCTGCTGCAGTGCAGCACTGCCCTCGAGAGCGGGGCGGCCAACGCGAACAAACTCGCTCGAGCCTAAACGGTTACATAAACGACGGCTATTCCGGCAATGCGTGGTCGCGCGATCACATCGTTGGTGGGGGTCGCGGGGCCCGTCGCGGCCATCGCGACCGCGCTCCACGTGCCCCGACCACCCCCTCTCAAGACACGGGTTCACCGCCGCCCGCCCGCAACGACGCCCATCGTTCGGCAAGTGCGGCGGCGGAGATGATGGCGGCGACGCTCCCCCCCCCCGCTGAGTGTTTCTGCCCGCCCGCGGCGTGCCGCATGGTGGCTACGCGGTCTGTCGCACTGGCGATGCGTCGCCCAACCGCTAGGTCCGCGGGGCGCGCTCGGCCTTGATGCGACCGAGCGCATCTGACGCATCGTTCAGCACCTCCAGAGCGGCAAGGCGGTCGCATATGGACGACATCCATGCCGCCTTGGCGTCTTCCACGTGGGTCTTGGCAGCAGTGAACTTCTTGAAGTTTTCCTCAACCTGTGTGGGGTGGGGTGGGGGGGGGGGGGGGGCAATCGCGCTGATATGCGCTACCCCCCACAACACTGAGTAAAGTACGCATGGTGTTTGCCAGTCCGCCCTCGTCATGGCCACATGGATTGGCGTGCGCTTGAACTCTCTAAGGCAGGCTGACCTGGTGACCTTTGCATTCTCAGCCTTCTCAATGCGATCGTACTTGGTATCTGCGCGGCTCTGTGCATCCATCTGGCGCTCCTTTGCCGATTTGCCGATGGCTGGTGCGGGCGGCCGCTGGGGGGAGGGGCGTTGGGGGATCGGTGCGTATATCGCTGACGCAACTGAGCCGACATGGCCCGACGCGGCTATCCCAAAGCCCCCCCCTCCCCACCACGCAATGCCAATATTATCGCCATCGGGGGGGCGCGGGGGAGGGGGGGGGGGGGGGGCATGGGCATCGCGCAAGCTGCGCTCGGTTTCTATGGTTCCAATGCGCCAGCCATCCCCCCGCGGCAGGCGCGAGCAATGCATCGGGCGCGCGTGCGCACGCCATCTACAATGCGCGAACGCACTAGGCACGAGACACTCAGGGACCGCGCGCCCGCTCGAGGCCCACGCCGCGCTCCCCGACGCCAACGGCCTTCCGCCCGCGCACCCGACTGAGGCCACACCCATATCAATGATGCGACTCGTCGCACGGCCGAGCGCCTGCTTGCGGACGTCGGCTTTTGCCGGTGCTTGACGAAAGGCAGATTCGGCTTTCTCGGTCTTCATCATCGCCTTCTCCACTGCCGTGAAGGTCTTCGCTACCTATGATGGGGCAACCCCGCGCCATTTCAGTGAATGCACATGGGCATGATCACGCCGACCGCGCTCGCTGCCAATCAGATGCACGACCAATCAAGCACATGGCAATCATGCGTACCATTTGCATATCAGATGCAAGCGTGTACCGTGCACCACAATATATAACAAGTTAGGCACATACAACGCAACCGCGATGTAGAACGCCCAGACCAATGCGCGGCGACACGCAAAGCCTAGAAAATGCAGCCGCCTGGCGAGCGTCCTTTTTCACGGCTTTGAGGCAATTGCCCTTGTAGACGGTTGCCGAGTCGAGCTTCTGGTTGAAGTAGGCCGCGTCTTCCTTGCGATGCTGGGCCCGCAAGGCCTTGACGGTTGGGTGCGTGGGGGGCCTAGGCATGGCAATGCCAACAGAACCCTGCTGACAACACGCCTTGCGGCGCAATGGCTGCAACGAGTGTCGCACGATCAGCCAACGGAAGCCGATGGTGCAGCTGCAGCGGCAGTGCGCGACGGTCGCAGATCATCAATGCCCCTTCCCCCATCCCACCATGTCCATCCGATCCCTCATTCCAATCATGCCGATGCGTCGCGATGCATATCGCTATCTGCAGATATCTCGCTATCCGCACCGCGCTCGCTTCACCCATCATTATCGTTATGTGTCGGTCCCCTTATATATATATATATATTATATATATATATATAATATATATATATATACACACGATCAAGCCTGAACCGCCGGCGTCGTCGGCCCTTCCCCCCCCCCCCGCGGGGGCCTCGGGGCGTCGACAGACCCCGCGGGGCCCTCGGCGGCGGACTTGGAGAAGACGGACGTCGACCGGGCGATGAATTCTCTGCGCGTGGTGGAGCGGAGCGAACCCGATCCGATCGCAAGACAAGGCGAAGGCGAGAGCGAAGGACCAGGAGGGGGGCGCATGAGGAGCAGGGGGCGGAAGCGAGGGCGAAGAACCAGAGGATCGCGGAGCTGGAGGGGGAGGTGGGCAAAATGAACAAGAAGACGGAGAAGAATAAAGAGACGACGAAGAAGAGAAATAATCATGTGGAGGGCGCTGCCGACAAGTGAGGGCTAGGCGGCGGGCGTCGGCGTCGTCGCGCCCCGCGCGAGCTGGAGCTCGCATTGCGCGAGGGCGGGGATGAGGGCGACGAGGGGGGAGGAGGCAGGCGACGACGACGAATGGGATGATGAGGAGGACGGGGAGGGCGAGGGAGGAGATCCAGAGGAGATGAGCTGGGTGATGATGAGGTGGAGTAGTTTTTGCCTAACAGCGAAGACTGATAGGTTTCTATCTAGTAGGGTCAAAAGACAACATCATGACTCCTCAAGGGGGTCGGGGCGGGGCCCGGGGCGGCTGCCGTCGAAGCCCAAATCGCTTGGGACATCCTCGCAAAATCGCTCTTGGCGCTGCTAGAACTCCATTCCCGGCGTACATTGTGGATGCCCGGAGCCAATTGTAAACCACTTCGTGGTCTTCGAGTTCCCAGAACTCTATTCCCGGCGTACATTTTGAATGCCCGGAGCCAACTGTAGGCCACTTCGTGGTCTTCGAGTTCCCAGAATTCCATTCCCGGGCCACATTTTGGATGCCCGGAGCCAACTGTAGGCCACTTCGTGGTCTTCGAGTTCCCAAAGCCCCATTCCTGGGCATGATTTTGAATGCCCGGGGCCAGCTGCAGGCCACTTCGTGGTCTTCGAGTTCCCAGAACTTTATTCTTGGGCATGATTTTGAATGCCCGGGGCCAGCTGCAGGCCACTTCGTGTTCTTCGAGTTCCCAAAACTCCATTCCCGGGCCACATTTTGAATGCTGAGGCAGGCTGAGGCTGAGGCTGAGGCAGGCTGAGGCTGAGGCAGGCTGAGGCCGAGGCCGAGGCTGAAGGCAGACTGAGGCTCAGGCTGAAGCAGGCTGAGGCAGGCTGAGGCTGATTGTGAGGCAGGCTGAGGCTGAGGCTGAGGCTGATGCAGGCCACTGCGATTGTCATCGCGAATGCGACTACGACTGCGGGAGCAGCAGAATTCTACAGCTGGATTATCATCTGAATCTTAAGGGGAATGCTTCCAGATATGCCCCTACACATCGCTCTTAGGTTGCTTTGCCGGGATTTGTTTTTCGCGACGCGTCGCGAAGATAAAAATTTGATATCAGCCGCCGCCACTCGGGCTGAGCGAAGCGATCATTTTGAAGGCCTCGGCGACGCCTTTTTTCAGGCTGTGCCCTGCCCGCATCAAGTGTGACTCTCGTCCGCAGCTGGGCTAAAGTTTGGTTGGGTTTGTTGTGTTGGTTGGGCTGGTCTGGGTTGGTTTGGGTTGGCGGGTTGGGCTATGGTTGGCTGGTTGGCGTTGGTGATTGGGTTGATTGGGTTGGTCTGGGTCGGGCTGGGCTGCTGTTTTTAATAGCCGGCGAATTCGACGCTCAGTCGCAAGAGGTATAGGTCAGGTCATTGCGACACTAGGTCGCGATTTTGAATTGCGCGGGAACGCATGGGCCATTGAGAGCAACTGCAAGCCTGGCACAGTGGAGTGCCGTATGTTGAATTTCAACGTACGACGGATCTGAATCTCAACATGCGACACATTTGTCGCATGTTGAAATTCAGCATACGACAAGTATTCTTATTGTTTTTTATTCGTGTGATCTGTCGTACTTTGAATTTCAACATGCGACGCGCCTGTCGCATGTTGAATTTCAACATACGACAACTTTGCCGCACGTTGCAATTCAACATACGACACATGTGTCGCGACAGGCTGCGGCCTCTGCAAACGGCCCTGCCGTCGCGCAGCGCTGCGTCAGCTGGCGGTGGCACGGCGGCGTCAACGTCTAAGTTGACGGCGGCCGGCGGCGGCTGGCGGCGTCAACGCCTACGTTGACGGGAGGTATTCCAGAGGCTCGGCGCGCTGGCGTGCCCCCCCCCGATGCGAGGGGCGGCGGCGACGACGGCGGCGTCGACGACTACGACGGCAACGACGACGACGGCGACGACGACGGCGACGACGACGACGACGACGGCACATCATCGCGACAAGCCTCCGCTCGACGGGCTCAGCCCAACGACGGATCGGCCGATGCGGCCTGCGCCTCCGCGCGCGCCTCCGCGCGCACCTCCTCCTGCGCCTTGGCCCAGTCCCGCCAGGGTACACGCCTGCTCCACTCGATGTACTTCCCGTCCTCATTCTCGAGCTCCCTCATGCGGCTGGGGTCGAGCAGCTCTGTGCGCGCGAGCGACTTGGCCAAGCAGATGTGCTTCCCGTCCCTTGGCGTCGGCCGCTCATGCCCGTCGTCGCCCGCGTAGCTGCCGTCGCCTGTGTAGCTGCCGTCGCCTGTGTAGCTGCCGTCGCCAATGTAGCTGCCGTCGTCGCCCGTGTAGCTGCCGTCGTCGCCCGTGTAGCGGCCGTCGGAGCTGCCGCGCTTGTAGTAGCCGCCGCCCCTGTAGTAGCTGACGTCCCTGTAGTAGCCGTCGCCCGCGTTGTAGCTGCCGTCGGGGCTGTCGCCCTTGTCGCCGCCGTCGCCCGCGTAGCCGCGGCCTCCGTCGCGCTTGTAGCCGCCGCTGTCCGCGTAGTAGCTGCCGCCAGAGCTGCCGCCCTTGTAGCCACCGTCCTTGTAGTAGCTGCTGTCGCCCCTGGAGCAGCCGTCGCCCTTGCGTCCGCCGTCGCCCGCGTAGTTGCCGCCGCCCTTGTAGCCGCCGTCGCCTTTGTAGCTGCCGTCGCCCGTGTAGCCACGGTCGCTAGTGTAGCTGCCGTCGCCCGTGTAGCTACCGTCGCGCTTGTAGCCGCCGTCGCCCTCGTAGCGCGCGTAGCTGCGGTCGTCGTTGCTGCCGTCGTTGTAGCTGCCGTCGTTGTTGCGCTTGGCCCAGCCGCTGTCGCCGTAGCTGTCGTCGCCCTTGTTGCCGCCGTCCTTGCCGTCGCCCTTGTAGCCGCCGTGCCCCATGTGGCTGCCGTCGCCCTTGGAGCTGCCGTCGCCCGCGTAGCTGCCGTCGCCCGTGCGGCCGTCGCCAGTGTAGCTGTCGCCGGCGCCGATGTTCTTGTAGCACTCCTGGGCGAATGTCTGGTCGTCGACCGAGCCTTTGTCGTCCTGTGGTCGTCGTCGCCGTCGTCGTCGTCGTTGTCGTCGTTGTCGTCGTCGTCGTCGCCGTCCTCCACCGCGTCGGCGGCCTCGGACGCGTCGGCGAACTTCATGGTGTTCAGCCGCGGCGACATCGCGGGGGCCATGTTCAGCTTCTCGAGCAGCTGGTCCGCTGCGCCGCTCCTCCACTTGGGCTGTGCCCACCGCCTGATGACGACCGCCCTCGTTGGGCGCGCCTCCTCCGCGGGCACCGCCTCGGCGCCGCCCTGCGGCGACGCCCGCGATCGCGACCGCGATCGCCCGCGGGGGCTGCGCCGGGGAGGCGCCGCTTGTGGGCGCGGGGCCTTCGGCGGCGGCTGCCGCCACTTCGGCGTCGGCTCAAGCGGCGGCGGCTTCTCCGTCGGCTTCTCCTCCTCCGTCGGCTTCGCCTCGAGCTTCCCCTGCCGCCGCCGCCCGAGCGCCCCCGCCGCCTGGGCGAGCATCTCCAGCCCAGCAGGATCGTCGTCATCTGGGATGTAGCCCGAGCCCCGCGCCATCGCCAACACGACGTAGTCGGCCGCAGTCACAGCGTCCATGGTGCTGCTGGTCGCGCTGGTGCTGCTGGTCGCGCCGGCGCTGCTGGTCGCGCTGGTGCTGCTGGTGGCGCTGGTGCTGCCGCGCGTGGTCGTGCTGGTTGCACTGGTGCTGCTGCGCGCAGCGCCGCAGCGATGATCGCGGCGCCCGCGGCCGGCCGCGGGCGCGGGCGCACGCGGGGGCGTCGAGCCGGGGGGGCCGCGCGGCTCGCAAGCGCAGAATGCTTGAGCAAGAATTGCAACCGACGGCATACAGACATGGCGCCAATGCGCCAAGCCCCCCCCCCCCAAGACGCCCAAACGCGGGCGATTGCGATTCGGTGTCGCACAATGCCCCATGGACACCCCAAGACGTCAATGCACGCGGCTACTGCGCTTCGTGGTCGCGCAGATGCTCGCCCCAAGACGCTGAGGCCCATGTACTTCCCAGGGCGCCTCCCCAGACACCACAGGGCGCATAATGCCCCTATGCACCCCGGAGCGCCTAAGGCCCCGAAGAGGCCTAATGCCACCAGACACCCCAATACGCATGCGGCCCCAATATACAACGTGGTACGAGTGCAATCAGAGTCGCAATGCAATGCAGCACAACGCTTTCCAATCCAATGCAACAGAAAGATGCGCCGGCGGGGGACTGAATCATGCGAACATGATATGGCGGCAACAGGCGGGGCAGTGATGGCGGGCGATTGCACGAGCAAGATGCAACCAAATCTGCAAAGCACATTAATTACATGTAACATAGCGCACTAGCGATCGGCATTACGATCGTCATAGCTAGGCGCGGGGACGTACGGTGCGTCAATCGGGCCGCGCTCAGCTGGGGCGATGTACTTGCCAATCGCGATGGTCGGGTCGTGCTCAGCTAGGCGCGCTTCCTCGGGCGGGAATCCACCTGCCGCGAGGTGCGCGCGCGCTGCCTCCATCGCGCGCGCGGGCGTGCATGCCCGCGCCACAAGTGCACGGACGCACGCGTTGTTGGCTCGCGCCCCTCGCGCGTCGCCCTCTGCAGCACGCCGCGGTCACGAGCACGTGGCGTGCAAGACGCCGAAGGGTGCCCCCACCTGCGCCGACGACGACGTCTCCGCGCCCGACGAATCTGCCCTGGCCGGGGCAAGCGACGCCGCGGCATTCCGCCGCATCGCACCCTGCTTGGGCCCCTCATCATCGTTGTTGGGCAACGCGGGAGGCCGCCAGTTCAGCGGCTGGGGCCCGTAGGGGCCAAGGCGCGGCGTCGTGCTGGTGCTGCTGGTCGCGCTGGTGCTGCTGCGCGTGGTCCTGCTGGCTGCGCTGGCGCTGCTGCGCGCGGCGCTGCAGCGACGATCGCGGTTGCGCCCGCGCGGGCGCCCGCGAGCGCGATCGCAGCGCGAACGCGCGCATGTGCCAAAGTGGCGACCGACGGGAGAGCCCCGCACCTGACATCCTTACCAGGTCTAGTGTGCATATCCCCATGTATCCATGCATTCGTTCACAAGACACAGTGTTACATCCATTCACAAGACACAGTGTACTGGGACGTAGTCCAATCGATTTCGTCCAACGCCATGCCGATGGACCGATGCATCGCTACATGCAAACATTGTTTTCGTCTCTCACGCACTGACGCCAGCCCCGCGTCGCTCATGCCCCGCATCGCTGAACGCGCCCGCGCAAATCAAAATGAACTAACACAGCCCCGGTGGCAAGCACGCGCAGTGCAAACCCACTCACCCCGACTCCTATCGCGCATTCATAGCGCATCTCTCTCTGATATCACACGCGCGTTCCACACCACGTCGTCAACCGCGCCCCCCCCCCCATCCTTCCGATAACAAGCCCTAGCTCTTATGGTGGCTCCAAGCCCCACCCACCCCGCGTCCTTCATCCCTCCATCAACCGCGCGCCGAGCTCCCCCTCCGCCCAACATGCTCACTTTGATATGCCCATTCCTACGGCAAAGCGGCTTGTGGGATACCTACCTGATCGGCAACCGCGGCATCAGCATCGCCGCTGTCTGCCGGCTTCTCAGGCGACAGTCCGTCGCCGCCGTCCTTCTCTGGCGACGGCCCGTCGTCGCCGTCATTACCGCCGTAAAATGCGGCCTGGCCCTGCTGCGCCGCCGAGTCCTTCAATTCGTTGGCGCACTGGGTTACGAACGCGTCGGTCCACTCAGAAGGCTTCGCCTGGATTCTCTTCGTCCCACTCGGCATATCCGATGCCTTCGCGACGACGCGCGCCGTCTTGCGACGCTTGACGCACCGCGCCCCGCTCACGCCCGTGAAAGACTTCTTTTTCGGCCGTCGGTCCAGCGATCTTCGAGCGCCGCCTTGATGACGGCGCAGCGTACATATGTCAACGCATCTGCCGTGCATTCAACATGCACGGTGCGAACTGCTCGTAGAGTGAACAAGCACTTTATTGCGACGCCATCGCGCCCCATCTGCTCAAAGGCGTCGCCCTCAGGAGCATGCGTGAAGCCAGGGAAATGCACCGTTGCAAAGTCTGGCATCGATGTCTCGTTGATGTGCCTCTTGCGGTCCTGAATTATCTTGTCCCGCTGGGCGTCCTGAAGTAACGGGTCGTCTGGTTTCAAGTGTTCCCACGTGCGCTGGTCCACTGCGCGGTCGCGCATGGCCTTCAAGTCCGACAAGAAGCTGTTGTCCATGAGCGGCGCACCCCGATGGCCCGATAAGGTAGGAGGCTTGTCATCGACGTGGTGTCAGGTTTGCTGTCAAGCTTATTACTATGTCTTGTTTATGTTTTGTTATGTGGGGGCTCGACAAATAAATGATGCTTTGCGTCCTGCTTGCTGAGCTCGATCCACGGCATGCCACCCCTGAGCAGGATGTCCCGCGGCGCCCGCGGCTCCTTGAGACCCCCGCCCTCGATGGCCAACCTGTCGGTCACTCGGCAATGGGGCGGCATTGCTTCTCGGGCAGGATTAAGGCGGCTCTCGCCCAGGCCAATGCGGCTGCGGCGCATTGCGATGCTATCGCAACAGCAAAACACATGATCTGACCCACAACCCAGGCACGGGATATGACGGCGACCACGCGTCTGAATCTGACCACACGTAATTCCTCATGCGCACAGCCGCTGGTCATCGAAATGCGGAGGGTTCATATCACCCGCTGCGCCCTGCAGGGGTGCCGCCCTGCGCGCGCGCGCCGCGGATGGCAACGCTTGCCGATGCCTCCGCAGCCCTTCTGCGCTGCCTTCTTCTTAGGCTCGCTGCCCGTTGCGACTCTCGCTGGCTCCCCAGACAAGGTGGCCAACGTTTCACGCGACGCGTGCAGCGTGCCGCCAGCGGCGAGGGTCTTGCGGTTGACCAGCACTGGGACCTTCACGCCCATGCTGGTCGACGCATGCTTCAGGGCCACGTTGGCGGTCGCCCCCGCGCCCTCTGTGATCGGCCAGAAAGACACAGCGGCACGCGGCGTGGGCTTTTTCAGGCCGCCGATGCCAGTTGCTGTTTGGGTGTCCTTCTTGGTCTTGAGAAGTGATTTGAGGGCCACATTGTGCACGGTTTTCTTGACTGGGCCCGTGTGCGTCCTCAGGCAGACGCTGCCAAGCGACGCGTCATCTGTCTGCTTTTCCAGACTGATCGAGGACGTGAGTGGGGCGAGGGTGAGTGCATCCATAGCGAACGACGCCTTGACCTGCAAAGCACGGTACTTCATCGGGGAAGCCACGCCTGTGAGGTCCTTCAGGCAAGTAGCATGCTTGCCGCATAGCTCGTCCAATGTTCGCCTGATATCCCCCTCCTCGACGCTCCAGTTCCAGTCCATGAGTTTGGTCGGGCTGCGCGCGTCGAAGTTGCCGACGACGTCCTTGACGACATCGCATACTGCGAAGGTGCCTCGCAAGAAATCTTCTGCATCCTTGATGCACTCCTTGAGGCCAGACTTGATCGTCACTTTACCGCCGTCAGTGCTGGTAGTGGTATAAACCACATCATCTCCTTCGATGTCGACACGGAAGTGCTTATCTTGGAACAGCTTGTCTGCAACACTCCAGTCTGGTTTACCCAGTTGCCCGGATGGTCGTATTGCTTCACTGCGGTATCGGGCGTCAGTTCCGACGGCGACGCGGCCGCTGCAGTCTGCCTCTGTTGGAAAGGACAAGGCGCTGTCTTGCCAGCGCTGCTGCGCAATGCATGCCAGCTGTCGAAGCCGATGTTCGTGATGCAGGCATGGCTGATGCCTCGGGACTCGTCGGACTTGTTGAACACGAAGTGCACGACCCTGGCGCCGGCCAGTCCGATCGTGGTGCTCCAAGTGGCGCTCTCGTAGGGGATGTGAAGTTAGCTTGCGATCTGTCGCGCTTTCACCAACGCTGCCCCCGCCTGCATTACGATCTGGGCTCCTATCGGCTGTCAGCGACGCAATGTTGCTGGGCCTCAGCAGAATTTGCTCGTCGCTTTTCGAATATTTAGCAGGTGCCGAACTCAGTGCCTTCGCGCGGGCAAGTCGGAAGAGCGGGGCTGAGCCCTCGGTTCCAATTTTGACCGCGCGCGCATTTCCTCGCACCACGTTGACCTTCTTCAAGTTTCGGCAGAAGTCGCGGAGCTCGCACAGAGCCCACGGGGTCTCGACGCCACCACTCAGTTCCTGCACGTACATGCATAGATCGGGTATCTCGTGCTTATATGAGATACCAGACCCCCTGCAGGCTTCGCGCTGCACGCTGCCCCATGGAACTTGGAGGTGCGGGGCGTTTGCCAGCTCCTTCTTCGCCGCCGCCGCGATCTTCAGCATCACTTCCAACCGAGGCTCACTCTTTGCAACACCATGGCCTGCGTTGCCAGCCTCTTGGGCCAAGAACGGTATGTATTTGAAGGCGTCAATGAACTCCCGCTTAAACACGTCCCACTTTTTTCCCTCCGTCACAGCCCTAGCATATATTCGCTGTGCCTTATGGAGCCGCGATGAAGAAAACTTGCCGTCCTGCGACATTGTCGCAAACCTGCGTGGCTCTTTCTCGGGGATGGGCGCACTGTTCCAAAAGCACCTGGGTCCCTGCGACGTGTAGCCGCATGTGAAGCTCACGAACTTTCCGTTGTCTTCGTCTGAAGGCAACTGCTTTGCCGAATCCGCCACCATCGTATCGTTGAGCCGCTTGATGGCATCAAATGCTGCCGCGCTGGGAGGCGGGCACTCGGCACATGTAGGCATCAACAAATGCTCGTGCCTAAACCCGTTGTTGAATATCTTTGAAATGAGGTCCGTGACACCATTGGGCGCACTGCCATCCTCATATCGGTTGCCGGTGTCTGCGTGCATGTGCATGTTTTTTTGTGTTTGTTTTTCTCTCTCTCTCTCTCTCTCGCTCTCTCTCTCTCTATCTCTCTCGTCATCATCATTTGCTCTGGCAATGCATTTGTCTGCTCGTGCAACGACACAACCGCCGCGTCATCTTTGCCAAATGCATCCGCGATCCCGCGCATGCGAAGCCTGCACTTGTCGAGTAACATCGCCACGCGACCCGTCATCTTGCCCGATCTTTCGAGCAACGCATTACAATATATCCCCTGCACGAAATGCACCCCAACTGCATTGAACCTCGATCTTCTACGTAGACAAGGCAACAATCATTCAATCATACAATACCGTTCCACAACGACCAAGAACATGCACTTCGAAATCTTCTGCATGCGAAATGCAACCTCACAGCCCTGAGCGCTTGCGCGCGTGAAAATGAAGACGGTGCGCTTGCGAAACTCAGCTTTAAACTTGCATTTTCGGCGCGCGCGTTAAAGTTAGCGAAGTTAGGAACTGTTATAACTCGAGCTAACTTGATGGTCAGGCTTATCCGATTTTTAATTCGTTATCCTAAGTATCGCCTGCTATCGCTGGCTTATAGCAACTTATAGCTCTGTTACACATAACTTGCAACCACAGGTGACCTTTATAACTCGGCTGGGCCTTGGAGTATCCAATATGCAGGCCCCAATAGAAATCCATTTAGAATTTGCATCGAAAACACGGGGTAATCGAGTTCGATCGGTCCGTGTATCCGATACACGGGGTAGTCGAGTGCGATTACTCCGTGTATCGTTTATAAAGATTCCAGTAGTAATCCAATTCGAATCTGCTTAGGGTGCACGGAGTAATCGGATGCGATTTCTCCGTGTTTCCAGTATATTGGTACCAAGGGGAATCCAATGTGAATCTGCCTTGGATACACGGAGCACTTGAGAGCGATTGTTTCGTGTAATGCAGGTTCCAATCGGAATCAATTGAGAATCTGCCTCGGATACACGGAGTAATCGAGTTCGATTTCTCCGTGTATCCAATCTGCAGGTTCCAATCGTAATCCAAGTAGAACTTGCTTCGGATACACGGAGCAATCGAGTGCGATTACTCCGTGTATCCAATATGCAGCTTCCAATCGGAAGTCAATTATAGAACCTGCCTCGGATACACGGAGTAATCGACGTCGATTACTCTGTGCATCCACTATGCAGTTTCCACTTAGAATCAAATCAGAATGTGCCTCGGGTACACGGAGTAATTGAGTTCGATTACTCCGTGTATCCAATATGCAGGTTCCAATCGGAATCCAATTCGAATCTGCCTCGGGTACACGGAGCAATCGCGTGCGATTGCTGCGTGTATCCAAGCTGCAGGTTCCAATAGGAATCCATTGAAAATCTGCTTCGGATACATCGAGTAATCGAATGCGATTACTCCGTGTATCCAATATGCAGGTTCCGATCGGAATTCAATTTGAATCTGCCTCGGATACGCGGAGTAACCGAGTGCGATTATTCCGTGTATCCAAAATGCAGGTTCCAATGGGGATCCAATTGGAATATGCCTCGGGTACACGGAGTAATCGAGTGCGATTTCTCCGTGTATCCAGTATGCAGGTTCCAATAGAAATCCAATTCGAATCTGCCTCGGATACATGGAGTAATTGACAGCGATTACTCTATGTATCCACTATGCAGCTTCCAATTAGAATCACATTAGAATGCGCCCCGGATGCAGGGAGTATTTGAGTGCGATTACTCCGTGTATCCAATATGCAGGTACCGGAGTAATCGAGTCCGATTACTCCGTGTATCGAATATGCAGGTTCCACTAGGGTTTCAAGTAGAATCTGCCTCGGATGCACGGAGCAATCGAATGCGAGTATTCCGTGCCTCCGATACACGGGGCAATCGAGTGCGATTATTCCGTGTTTCCAAAACGCAGCTTCCAATAGGAATCCAATTTGAATCTGCTTCGGATACAGGGAGCAATCGAATGCGATTTTCCGTGTGTCCGATACAAGGAGTAATCGAGTGCGGCTACTCCGTGCATCCAATATGCAGGTTCCAATAGGCATCCAATTCGAGAGTGCCTCGGATACACGAAGAAATCGAGTGCGATTACTGCGAGTTTCCAATATGCAGGCTCCAATCGGAATCAAATGAGAATATATCCGGATATACTCCGTGTATCCGATACACAGAGCAATCGAGTGCGATTACTCCGTGTATCCAATATGCAGGGCCCAATCGGAGTCCAATGCGAATCTGCCTCGGATACAGGGAGCAATCCAGTGCGATTACTTTGTTTATCCGATATGCAGGTTTGACTAGTAATCCAATTCGAATCTGCTTCGGATACACGGAGTAATCGAGCGCGATTGCTCCGCGTATCCAATATGCAGGTTCCATAGGGCATCGGCCCAGACCCAGCTCCGGAGTCTGCCCCGGGAGGCTTCTCGGGCGCCGAAAGCAGAAATTCAGCATTTCCAAAGAAAGAACGTATTGAAATGGCGTTTTTTCGGCGCCGCCGTGGATCTCGATTCTCCAGCGCCAGCCGGCGCTGTCCTGGAGCCCGGCTTTGGATTCGGTTTGGGAGCCGGCCCATGAGTTGGGGCCCGCAACGCCAGGCATGCCGGGAATCGGCCCAGACCCGGGCCCAGAATCGGCCCAGGAGGCCCTCCGGGCGCCGGCGGCGGAAATTCAGCTTTTTTTCCGGCGCCGCCACAGTGCGTGTATTCCGTGTATCCAATATGCAGGTTCCAATGGGAATCCAATTATGGTATAGAGGTTCCAATAGGAATCCAATTCGAATCTGCTTTGGATTCACGGAGTAATCGAACGCGATTACTCCGTGTATCCAATATGCAGGTTCCAATAGGAATCCAGTTAGAATCTAGCTCGGATACTCGGAGTAATCGAGTGCGATTATTCAGTGTATCCGATAGCAGGCCTTCAATCGAACTCCATGTCGAATCTGCCTCGGATACACGGAGTAATTGAGTTCGATTACTCCGTGTATCCAATATGCAGGTTCCAATGGGAATCCAATTCGAATCTGCCTTGGATACACGGAGCAATCGAGTGCGATTTACTCATTGTATCGATTGTGCAGGTTCCAATCAGAACCAAATTCGAATCTGCCTCGGATACACGGAGCAATCGAGTCAGATTTCTCTGTGTATCCAATATGCAGTCTCCAATAGGAATCCAATTAGAATCTGCCTCCGATACACGGAGTAATCGACTGCGATTATTCTGTGTATCCACTATGCAGCTTCCAAGTCGATTCTGCCTCGGATACACGGAGTAATCGAGTTCGATTACTCCGTGTATCGAATATGCAGGTTCCAATGGGAATCCAATTCGAATCTGCCTCGGATACACGGAGCAATCGAGTGCGATTTCTCCGTGTATCCAATATGCAGTCTCCAATAGGAATTCAATTTGAATCTTCTTCGGATACACGGAGCAATCGAATGCGATTACTCTGTGTATCCACTATGCAGCTTCCATTTCGAATCTGCCTCGGATACACGGAGTAATTGAGTCCGATTATTCCGTGTATCCAATCTGCAGGTTCCAATGGGAATCCAATTCGAATCTGCCTCGGATGCACGGAGTAATCGAGTGCGATTACTCCGTGTATCCACAAGGTTCCAACGCGAAACAACTTGAAATTTGCATCGGATACACGGGGTAATCGAGTGTGATTGTTCCGTGCATCCAATATGCAGGTCCCAATGGGAATCCAATTAGCATCTGCTTCGGATACACGAAGCAATCGAGTGCGATTACTCCTTGTACCCAATATGCAGGCTCCATTAGAAATACAATTGGAATCTGCCTCGGATACACAGAGTAATCGAGTGCGATTACTCCGTGTATCCAATATGCAGTTTCCAATAAGAATCCGATTCCCCCTCGGATACACGGAGTAATCGAGTGCGATTACTCCCTGTATCGAATATGCAGTTCCCAATAGGAAGCAATTTAGAATCTGCCTCGGATACACGGAGCAATCGAGTGCGATTTCTCCGTGTATCCAATATGCAGCTTGAATCCAAGTAGAATCTGCCTTGAATGCATTGAGTAATCGACTACGATCATTCCGTGTAGTCAATATGCAGATTCCAATGGGAATCCAATTAGACTCTGCCTCGGATACACGGAGTAATTGCGTGCGACTACTCCGTGTATCGAATGTGCAGGTTCCAATAATAATATAAGGGAAATCTGCTTCGGAAGCACGGAGCAATTGAGTGCGATTACTCCGTGTATTCAATATGCCGGTTGCAATAGGACTCCAATTAGAATCTGCCTCGGATACACGGAGTAATTGAGTTCGGTTCTTCCGTGTATCCAATACGCAGTTTCCAATGGGAATCGAATTAGAATCTGGCGCGGATACACTGAGTAATCGAGTGTGATTATTCCGTGTTTTCAATATGCAGTTTCCAATGGGATTCCAAATTGAATCTGCCCCGGATGCACGGAGTCATTGAGTGCGATTACTCTGTGCATCCAATATGCAGGTTCCAATAGGAATCCACTTAGAATCTGCCCCGGATACACGGAGCAATTGCGCGCGATTATTTCGTGTATCCAATATGCATGTTCCACTTGGAATCCAATTCGAATCTGCTTCGGGTACACGGAGTAATTGCGACTACTCCGTGTATCCAATTTTATTTTCCAATGCAATTCCAATTCGAGTCTGCCTCGGATACACGGAGTAATCGAGTCCGATTACTCAGTGTATCCAATATGCAGCTTCCAATTGGACTCAATTTCGAATCTGCCTCGGATGCACGGAGTAATTGAGTCCGATTATTCCGTGTATCCAATATGCAGGTTCCAATGGGAATCCAATTCGAATCTGCTTTGGATGCACGGAGTAATTGAGTGCGATTACTCCGTGTATCCACAGGGTTCCAACGCGAAGCAACTTGAAATTTGCATCGAATGTGCAGGTTCCAATAGGTATCCAATGATAATCTGCCTTGTATGCACGGAGCAATCGAGAGCGAATTCCCCGCGTGTCCAATATGCAGTCTCCAATAGGAATTAAATTCGAATCTGCCTCGGATACACGGAGTAATTGAGTGCGATTATTCCGTGTATCTAATATGCAAGTTCCAATGGGAATCCAATTCGAATCTGCCTCGGATACACGGGGCTATCGCGTGCAAATTCTCCGTGTATCAAATATGCAGTTTCCAGTAGGAATGGACTTATAATCTGTCTCGGATACGCGAAGTAATCGACTGCGATTACTCTGTGTATCCAGTATGCAGCTTCCAAATTAAATCACATTCGAAGCTGCCTCGGATACACGGAATAATTGCGCGCGGTTCTTCCGGGTGTCCAATATGCAGTGTCCAATCGGGATCAAATTTGAATCTGACTCGGATACACGAAGCAATCGAGTGCGATTACTCCGTGTATCGAATATGCAGTCTCGAATAGAAATCGAATTTGAATCTGCTTCGGATACACGGAGTAATTGAGTGCAATTACTCCGTGTACCCAATATGCAGGTCCCAATTGGAATCAGTTTAGAATCTGCTTCGGATACACGGCGTAATCGAATTTGATTACTCCGTGTTTCCAATTCTGCAGTTTCCAATAGGAATCGAATTAGAATATGCCTCGGATACACGGAGTAATCGAGGTCGATTACTCCGTGTATGTTGGCGCCATGAGGCGCCTCCTTTTTGTTGTTGTTGTTGTCGTCGTCGCCCCCCCCGCGGCCCGCCCGCGACCCATCCCGCAACCCACTCCGCGACCCATCCCGCGATCCGCCCCTCGACCCACCCGCGACCCACCCCGCGACCCGCCCGCGACCCAACCGCGACCCGCCCGCGACCCACCCGCGACCCACCCCGCCACCCATCCGCGACCCAACCGCGACCCACCCGCGACCCATTTGCGACCCACCCGCGACCCACCCCGCGACCCACCCGCGACCCATCCGCGACCCACCCGCGACCGATCCACATCGGTTAGAAGACAAAATCGTCGCCTGCGGCGGGCTTGTTGCATAAGTTGTTAAATTTTGGCGCCTGCGGCGGGCTTCTCCAGAGTCTCGCAGACTGCCGACGTCCCCACCGCCCCTTCATTCTTATCCGCATCTGCTGGGTGCTACGTATATGTGTGTGCATGTGCGTATGCGTGTGCGTGCGCGCGTGCGTGCGTACGTGCGTGCGTGCGTGTGTTTTTGTGTGTGTGTGTGTGTGTCGTGTGTGTGTGTATCATTGTGTGTGTTTGTGTGTTTGTGCGTGTGTGTCTGTGTGTCTGTGTGTCTGTGTGTCTGTGTGTCTGTGTGTCTCGCGCCTCCCCTGCGCGCTGCGCCTGCTCTCCGTGAGCACGGGCGCAGTGCCGAGGCCGGTGAAGGCCCCGAGGTTGGCGCCCTCCCAGCCGTCACGGTTGGTGCAATCCGTTCGGGCGGTTGGTCCTTCAGCCGACCCCCATCCCCGCTTGCTTCAGCCGCCCCGCCGCCCTCGGGCTGCGATCTTCCGCGCTGCTGCCCGCTTGCCAGCCGCCCACCGCTGCTTTGGTCTGTCGCCGATTTGGCGGCTGTCTTGCCTGCTGCCTCGTCGGCGCCTCCCCGGCGCTTTTCCTGGCCCCTGGGCGCCGCCGTGGGCCCGGCGATCCTTGCGCCGCCCGCGCCGCTGGCCCAGCCCCCGCGGCTGGTGCTGCCGTTCCCCCGCCCCGCCGGCGGCCCCCGCCGCGGCCGCTGCCCCCCTTGCCCTGCCACCGCCTCGAGAGGGCCCAGCGCATTCTTGTCTTTTATCGACGCGCGCGCGCGCGTCGGCCGACCTCGCGCGGCTTGGGATGTTCAAAAGTATGCGCGTGTGTGTGCGTGGGCATTCAACCGCTGCGGGGCGCCCTGCCTGGCTGCAGGAGGGCCCCCATCGATCTCGTGGTCCGCCGCGAAGTCCAGGCGCTGCGGGGTGCATGCATAGGCCCCTCGGGGAACCTGGCAAGGTCCATTGGGATGGGAGATACTGCGCCCCCCCCTCCTCTGTGCATGGTCATTGTAGCCACCTGGGGTGGCTGCCGACCGCTGCCCCACCGTGGGCGACCTGGCCGGTCTCCTCGACTCCCCCGGGCAGACACTTCGCGCGTTCATTATGCTGCCGTAGACCTCCCACACCCGCAGAGGCGTGGCTTTCCTGCGCTCCTCCCCCCCCCCCCCCCCATCCCCCCATGGCTGCAGCGCACCCTCGCGTCCGCCCCGCTCTCCGCCACGCATGCCCCCGCCGGGCTTGCCGCGGTCGCTGGCGCGGCGCCCAGCCTGATCAAGGATATCATCCGGGCGGGCCTCGGGGAGGCTGCAATTCGGGACATGCACGAATGGCAGCGGCACTGCACCTGCTCGTTCAAAACCGCCCTGGCCCCAGGCGCTGCTTCAGCCAGGTGGAAGGACGTCATGGACGCCACCCTCTTTGGGAGCTCCTGCGTCAAGACGTACTGGCCGTGTTTCGGGACCACCGTCTCCACCACGACCCCCCGTCCCTGCCCTCCCCGCCGCGAGCAGGTGGACCCCGACTTCTGCCAAAACCTCACCACCGGCACCTGGGCCAAGGCTCTAAGCAAGCTGCGTGCTAGGGCGCTTCTCCTGCAGCAGGCACGCTCGTCCCCGGGAAGACGTGCTTCTGCTTGGAACGCCTACATTGCACTTGTTATCCCTTTTCCAGCCCAGTATGCCCTGTCTAACTATACCGGCCTGCGGCAGTCGTTGACCTACTCGCCCAGTGCCGCGTGGCCAACGGCACCTCCAGGCAGAGAGGGATACCTGCCTACGTTCTCACAGGTACTGAGCCCTGCTTCCGGGTGCCAGGACGTTCTAAGCGCCCCCTTGCAAGAGGGAGATCAGTTGCAGACATGGCACACGCGCGGCAGGACGCGCTGGGACCTCCCCCCACCCAAGCCAGGGTGGCGCGACCCTGGCAAAGCGCAGCCCAATGGGCCAGAGCTTGACCACGGTCAGGCCCGCAGACCACGCTCCAGCGTTGTCGCGTGCCCCAGGGCAGCACATATCATCCTTGCGCAAGTGGCCCAGCAGCGCACCCCAAACCAGAACTCCTTGGCAGGGCCACCTACGCCAGCATATGGTCGTCTCAACACTCCAGCCACCACAAACAGTGGATGCATCTTGTTAGTGCCAGGAGGAGGTGGGCACCTGGGCATGGCCGCGAATTGGGCGTCCTGCTCCATGCTCCCAGCGTCGCCGCTGCCTCCCACATCTTAAACAGATCCTCTTTAATGGCCTCCCCGGAAGTGCAAGGTGGAGGTCGTCCGCCGATCTGGGGCAGCCTCGCTGGTGCGCGCGCGACGCGCCAGCGACGGGGGGCCAAGACGCCAGGCCAGGCCCGGTGCTTGGATTGCCTCGGCCCGTGGGCGCACGGCGACGCAAAGTGGGCCAGCCTCGATGCCCGCCGCGTCCCCGATCGGCTGATGGACGCCTGGCGCCGCCTCCGATGCGACGCTCCCCCCCCCCCCCCCTTCCGGCCCCAGCCCATGCGGCCCCTGCCCGCAACTCGGCCCTGGCGAGGCCGGAGCTGAGCACCTCTGGAACTGGCGCGCGGCTGCCGCGCTAGCCCAGCACGTGGTTGGCCCCCCCCGACTCCCCGCCCACTTTCGTCGGGGCGGTCGTGCAGCCCGGCAGCCGCCCCCGGGCGATGGCTGACTTTTTGCGCCAGGCTGCCTCTTGTCATTCGGTGGCCCTAGACGGGCCCCCCCTTGGCCCCGACATCGCCGCCGGCGCCGCGCGCGCAGCCATCGCGGCCGATCAGCCAGCTAATGACGCGCCACCTTGACTCGGCGCCCCCCGCATCAGGGGCGCCTTGCGCGGGGGGGCCCGCCAAGGCTGCTGGCCCTACCAGCCCTCTCGCGCGCTTGCTGGGTCGGGCCGGCCGCGTCTTTCTCGGACAGCGCCCCGCGCTGGCGGTGAGATAAGGCGGCGCCCCATCTGCGCCCAGGGGGCCCCTTGCAAACACTCACCCGCGCGAGGCGCGGTGCGCCGGCGGGGCCGGCTGCTGGCAGGCCGAGGATGGGCCCCGAGCCCCGGGCGCGCCAGCGATCTCCCAAATTCGCGATGGGAATGTCAGCGCTGTCCGCTAACGCCGGCAAGCCCTGTGGCGTGGCAGCCCCATCGAGGCCCTGGCTGAGGCGGCCGCCCCCTGCCCCCATTTCCTGACCAGGACGGGGCCCAGTGGCCCATGGAAGTCACCGTTGACGGCGGGGCCAGGCTGGTGGGCCAGCATAGAGCCGCCGGTGCAGGAGCCACTTTATGGTATCACCCCACTGATGGAAGCCCGCCAGTCTGCCTCGCATCACGCATCGTTGCCCCTCCAGTGACGGACGACGCGCAAACTGCAGGGGCGGCCGGGCGCGGGGCCGGCCTGGGCGCCTTAGCTACGACAGGTCCCACGGCGCGGTCTGCCAGATTTGCGGGCGACAACCTTGCGGCCGCATGGTATGGGGCTGAGGCCGCCAGATACCGGAGGCTGCTCCTGGCTGCGCAGATTGACCTTGGACGCGGGCCCCTTATCCAGGGGGGTGGCCCATGTGGCGGACTGGCGGGCTGCCCGACGTCACCTGAACACCGAAGGCGACATATTGGCCACCATTGGTGTGTTCTGGGCCAAGGCCCTTTTTTGGACAGCTTGGCACGAGCGGGTCCAAGTCTGGACCATCTGGAGCTTGTTTTTTTTTCATTGCTCGGACTCGGACCGTAACGCCCGTTACGCCCCCCCCCCCCCCCCCCCCCCGTAACGGTAACGAGCGTGCGGGGGCGGGGGGGCGGACCCCCCCTCCGTCCAGGCAGGCATGCTGCGACGCTCACATGTGTGCTCAGGTTCGAGGTTCGAGGTTCGAACCTCGGCGCAAACTCAAAATGGGTCCACGGGGCCCGACTGGGGCTCAGACGCACCGGTTTCCCGAGCCGCGCCCAGCCGCGGCGACGACGAAGGCCCTCGAGGGCCAGGATGCCTCGATCCTCGAGGTTCGAGGTTCGCATCCCTCGGCGCGAACCTTTCGCTCCGCCGGACTTTCCAGGACTTTCGCTCCGCCGGTGCCTTACAGGTGTACACAAGCTTTGTGGTGCACGCTGGCATCCTGGTGCAAACGCGGGGCGTTGAAACAGCAGATGCGGTGCACGCGGGCGCCGTGGTGTGCACCAACAGTGAGATGTACAAGGGCGCTGTGGTGCACCCGCCTGTCATAATGTGCTCAGTCGCCGTGGTGCACATGCATGACATTTCTGCCGCAGTTGTGGTGTACAAAGGCATCGCGGTGTACAGAGCCTGTGTAGTGTGCACAGGCACTGTCGGCTTCGACGACGGCGACAGCGGCGGCGACGACGACGACGACGACGAAGCCTACCGTCCCGACAGTTGTGCTGGTAATAAGTACCAGGGCCCGTGCGAGGGCCCCGCCGCGCGTTGCCGTTACACCCAACTTGGGGCCAGACCCCCCCCCCCCCCCCCCCCCCCCGCAACGGGCGTACCACCCAAAAAAGCAGGAAACAAATAGAGAAACAAAAAGAGATAACAAACAAAGGGGGGGGGGGGGAGACAACATTTTTCCTTTTATATATATATATATATATATATAATATATATATATATATATATATATATATATATATATGTACTATACATATATAAACTGGGGGGCGCCCCGCAGCGCGCGGCCCCGCCCCCTCTCCTCCCTCTCCCTGTTTTTACCCCGCTCGACCCTGATACCCACGCTGCCGCCGCTGGCAGCCTGGAGCTGACCTGGAACCCCTAGCGAGCGCGACGGGGCAGGATCGGATGATCGCCGTTGGGCTTCATTAGGGCTGCGCTGGCCCCCGGGCTGGCCACCTGCCGTGTCTTGCCCCCTATCGCGCAACTGTTCGTTGCCCCCCATGGCGCCGCCAATCCAGCGGCGGCCCGCAGCGTTCGCCCCCGACCCTCGCGGCCCTTGCGCGAGCACTGGCGAGAAGCTTCGCTTTCAATGCCGGCGGTGCCCTTTGATGGGGTGGGCCAGGTTGTGGCACTGCGGGCTCGTCGATACCTTTGTTCAAGACATGGGGCAGTGTGAACTGGAAAAACCACAGAGAGGCCATCCACAGCCGGGCCGGAGGTGTCCCCGACCCCATGGATTGGGACGGGCCCGGCAAGGCATGGGGCCACGTCCGGAAGGGCGGGGTCGCCAAGCAGCTCCCAGGATGGTTGATGTCCCGCCTTGGGCTCGCCGATGGAGTGGAGGTGCAGCGGGGGGGCTTCGTGCGCGGCGTTTGGGATGCTGCCCCAATACCTGCCACCCCCCCAGCAAGCGCCCCCGCCGTGTGGGTGCCCCCCGCCAGCGTGCGCAAGGGCCATGATGCGGTCCGCCCCCCCTGGGCGATCCGCGGCGATGAGCCCTCCCGGAGTATGGCAGAGATGCGTCGAGGCCGCGTCGAGCCATCAGGACTCGCCATCCAGGCCCCCTGATTGTTCTGCATCAGCCCCCAGCACTGGCGGCGCCGCCGGCCCCCCCCCAGGCGCCCCCCACCGGCGCGCGCCCTGAGTTCTTCCGCATCCCAGAAGGCGACCTTTTCAGCGAGCCAGGCACGCTGGCACCCCACTCACTTGAGCATGGCGACTCTCCCAGCCTTTGCACCGCTCGTGCCACGCGGGACATGCAGGCGTACTTCTGGTTCCCGCCCCTTCGCAGCCCATGAAGCGCCCCGTCGGGCCCGCGCCCGGCGCCCCGAACTTGCCCCCCAGGTCGCGATGGGAGCTGCAAGCCACGGGGTGGAAGAAATACCAGACCTACGAGATTGAGGTAATGACCGGATTCGAACCTGAGGACGATGGCTCTCCCGCGGCGCGCAACGTATTTTCGCGGGAAGGCCAGGTGCGAACTTGGCGCTGCGATCCAGAAGTGAACCCGCGGTCCCCGAGCCCCGTCGCGAGAGAGCGGCGCCTCCAGAATAGACGCAGTGAGAACCGGCGAGATGAGCGGGACCGCTACGTTCTAACCTGGGAGGGTGACTGGCGAATCGCTTGGGCCGAGGAAAAATTCAAGGACCTCTCACTCTCGGTCTCCTGGCGCTCCCCCATCGCTGGGATTCCCAGTTCAGTTAGGCCCATCTGGCCACCCTCCCCAGGAGGGCTCGCGGACGGCGCGCCAAGGAGCAGGTGCCCTGCCAACCGCATCATCGTCGCTATCGACGCCAGGAAAGGGTGGCCCCAGACCCCGAGGACCCCCCGCGTGGAGTTCCTGCGCCGGGCGACAAGCGGCACTGGATTGACTAGCGCCTGCGCCGAATGCAGCCATGCAGGGTGGCCCCGCCCACGGAGCTCAATCGCCTACACTTCGCATTCGGCGGCGTCGAGGCAAGGTGCTCGCTTTTGCCATCAGCGTGTCCACCATTGGCGGCAGCCAGGGTGACATGGCCAATCCGGCCATTCTGCGCACCGCCCGCTCCAACTCCACCGGGCAGCGGGGTGTCATCGACGATCCTCATCGCACCAGCGTTGCAGGAGGGGGTAGTCATCGTGATGGACGCGCGGATGGCCGCCGCCTCCGCGGAGTCCCAGCGGCGCCTGCTCGCGGGATGGGCAGAAGTGGCCGTGCCCCAGACCTGCTATGAGGGCGTCCCAGGCGAACGCCGCTCGCTATGTGAGACCGCCAGCTTCTTCCCCGCGCAAGTACGGGATTCGCCGGAGGGCGCGCGCGCCCCAGCCCCCTACCAAGAAGAGCAAGCCCGGCTCTCGGCCGAGCAGGGGCGTCCCATTTGCAATGCTAACGTGCGGTGGCTAGCCGAGCAGCGAGATCTACGCGTCCAGACTTTGCACGGGCCCCCACCCCCCCCTGAACGCAGTTGGGACAGGCTACGAAGAGTTGCTGGAGACAGTCGCAGCGGTCCAAAACGAAGCCGCCCTTGCGCCCGCCCGCTACTGCGCGCATGGCCTGCACCCCCGCGTGTACGGCCCGGGGGTCTTGCCAACAGACCTCTACGCGGAGTGCCGGAAGCTGATCAGTCACGACGGCAACCAATTCAGCAACGAGCTGGGCATGGATACCTCCAACCTAGTCTGCACAGCGGCATGGGCGGGTCTTCCTCGGGCCCAGCGTTGGCCTCCTCCCAGGGGGGCGCCAGACCGCCGGCTCGCAGTACTTTGGGGGCCGGGGGCCGGAAAGGACATCTTCACCCCCTCCCTTACGCGCGCGCCGCCCAGGGCCGCCCTCTCCCCTCCGGCATCGGGCTGACAGACGACCGCATTCAGCAGGGCATGAGCAACCCCTGCATCTACTGCGACCGGCGCGGGACAGGCCCCTTCAACCCCCAGGCGGACAATGGGGGGGGCGTGGGTGGGCGACGCGGCCAGGGGCATGGTTGCTGCCAGCCGCATGGAATTCGATCGCCTTGGGAGTGATTGTTGCTGGTACTGTGCCGGGCGCTGGCACGCCAACCTGTGAGTCAAGGGATTGTCTGCGCCAGCTGACGGCAAGGTGGCAGCCCGCCTGGCCACCCTCGGTCCGCGGCGCACTGGCCTGCGCAGACCCCCCGACCCCCTGCCGGGTGATCCGCCCGCCCTGCCCGTCCAGGATACCACCTCGCTGGCAGACCTCCCGCTGGCCCCGCAGGGCCCGCATGACCCCGCTCGCGCGCGCATCGCCGTTCCCGCGTTCCGCGCCATGGACGACAGGCCCCGCAGGAACCTCGCTTGCGGCCGTTGGAAATGCCAATGCGATCGCTGCCCAGGGGGCGTTTCAATGGGGCAGTGGCCACGCGGGGGCGCCCCGCAGGGCGCGTTCATCGTCTGTCATCGGAAGGATGTGCAGCTGCAGCAACGCGGCTGCTCTCCTATCCTCAGTGGGCGTGGTCAAGCCTTTGTTAACGCGCAGTAGAACGCCGCCTGGTTCTGCGAGGACTGCCTTCTGCATCTGTGGGATGCCCGCCCCGGCCAGGTCCGGGCCAGCCTTGGCAGGGGCGGTCGCGACCTGCCCCTCCGGAGATGCACGGCGGATGGGGGGTGGCCGCGTCCTCCGGGGCCCAGCGCCTCGCAGGCGCGCGGCCCAGCAGTCCGTTCGTGCCCCCCCCCACTCAGACCCACTAGGCGCATGCTTAGATGGGTGCGGATACTATAAAACACTAAATATAGCTATTGTGCATTATAGGATCCTATGAACATGCAGTAAAAAATCAGAAAAATACTAAACAATAGTGAAACAATAAAAACAATAGGGTTAAATCGTGGAAATAGGAAAAATAATGAAAAATAGTGAAACAAATAGTGAACATGAAAAAATGGCAAATTCTAAGAAGAATCACAAACCAGCTTGCTTCTCTTCCTTTCTCTCCTGACTTTCCGCAGCGGCAGGCCGCTTTTACATTGATTGCAAGTTGCGCAGTGCAGCGGTTTGGCCGCTTCAGAACTTTCTTATTTAATCACGCCCAGAACGTTGCGCTCCAACGGGAGAAAGGGGAGGTTAAGGAGAAGGAGGAGGGGGGGCAAGTGCGTTCGAATCCCTGGATGGCAACCTCCGATGGCCTCGTGAGCCCCCCGTCGCGCTCGCACTGGGCCCGCGCAAGGCGCCGCTGCAGCCCCTGAGATGACAGTGGCAGCGGCAAGACTGAAGGGAACCAAGAAGCTGAAGGGGCAAAGCGGTCGCACCGCTCCTCCTCCTCCTCCTCCTCCTCCTCCTCCTCCTCCTTTCTTCCTCCCCCTCCTCCTCCTTTTCGTCCCCCTTTTGGATAACCTGCAAAACGGTCATTCCCAGAATCAGAATTTAAGGGGCAAAGCGGACGCGCCGCTGTTCCTCTTCCTCCTACTCCTCCTCTTCCTCGTCCTCCTCCTCCTCTTCCTCGTCCTCGTCCTTCTCGCCCTCCTCCTCCCCCTCCTGCTCCTCCTCTTCTCCCCCCCCCCTCCTCCTCCTCCGCCTCCTCCTCTTGGATGGCCTCGCAGAGCGATCGCGCGCGAAGGATCGGGGCATGAGGGGCAAGGCGGGCGCGGCGCTCTTCCACCTCGTCCTCCTCTTCGTCCTCGTCCTCCTCAACCTCTTCGTCCTCCTCCTCCTCCCCTTCCTCCTCTTCCTCCTCCTCCTCCATCTCCCCCTCCTCCTCCTCCTGCTCCTTCCTTCCTTCCTCCTCCTCCTCGTCCTCTTCCCTTCCCCCCCCCCTGGATAGCCTCGCAAAGTGGCAGAGCGGTCGCGCCGCTCCGATTGTCTCCCCTCCTCCTCCCCCTCGCCCCCTTGTCTTCCCTCGGGTAGCCTCGCGAAGCGGTCGCGCCGCTAAATCTCGACAGCGGTTGCCGACTGCGCTTTCTGTCCTCAGGACACGCTCTGGCAAGTGCAATCGCGACAGCGCTCGACGCTTGCAGGCACTTCGGCGCCTGCGGGTACTTATGCCATATCCGCCAATAACAGCGTTCCAGAAGCCTCTCGTGTCCCGAGAGGCTGTGCCATGAAGGAGTCGCACTGCGCGAACTTCGGGGCGCCGTCCTTTCGCCGCCGTGAGGCGCTGGGCAACACCTGGCAAGTAAAATGCAACTCGTGAACAATCAACGCCGCTATGCCGCCTTCCTCGGCACCGCCGAAGATAGAATAGCGCTTCTCACCAATGCGCAGAATATCTCCAGCTGATATGCGAGAGCCGCCCACAAGAACGACCTTCGAAACGTTCGTGACGTCGTTGTATTTGATGCCGCGCACCAAGGCATTCCCAAAATGAAACATTATGTTGCGCATCGTGGCACTGAAGGGCAATAGCTCGTACCAGTAATGATTTCTCGAAGCGCCGCGTGTTGTCGATGAATTCAGCGTTCAGCAGTGATTTTCCATGGTATCTCTCCGTCGCAAGCGTATCAACTGCGAACCCATCCCTGAGCGCCTGTCGCGGCAGGTGCCTGCAGAAATGAAACTTTGGGATGTGCATGCCGCAATCACCGTGCGCAGACTCGAAAGCCACGGCGTGGTCGCGGAGCGCCACGGCCCAAGCATCTGCCACAGCCGCGCCCCTCTTGGCCAGCAAATACAGGGACATTGATTTGGCCAGCGCGGGAAAGGAAGCCAGCTCCGATGCAAAATCCAGCTTGAACTGAGCGGACCCAGCGGTAAGTACATCGAGAGCGTACCGAATGAGCGGAACGGCCGCGATGATCTCGCTTGCCTTGGCGCTGTATTTCTCGGTGGTCTGCAAGTGCTTTTGCCGCTGGTCGCTGAAAAGCCCGTTGGCGTCGAGCATGCCGCTGGTCGCTAAGGAGCTGCAAGTCTGCCACTGCGCGCTGGCGATGTCCCTGAAGCGCTCCAACGTCAGGCCGACGGCAGCGAGGCGGCACAGAAGCTCACTCAGTTCAATCTGAGCGATCCCATTTATGATCATGCAGTGTGCTGGGTCGTACGCGTGCATGTCCAGCGACGCGTGCTGGCGAAGCTCAGCGTCCAATAGCAAACCATCTGGCACGTGATTAACGCAGTGCATCTTGTATTGCTCCTCGAACGCGCCCTCGGGCAGCGTGGCTTGCAGACGCTGGAGCAGGTCCGCGGAGGAGAACAGGTCCTCCGCGGCGCGCGCGTCGAACAGGTTGGGATCAGAGCACGAAATGGGCACCGGCGTGCTCGTCCTGTCATGCGCTGGCAGCAGGGGCTCCGAGCGGTCGTAGATGCCGTGCACATTCTTGCGCAGAGCGCGAGGAATTACGCCAGCGGCGCCCTTCAAGCACAAGGCATGTTTAGCGCCACCATCGTCGTGAAGCAGGTTCGACAGCTTAGAGGAGATGAGCGCAGGGGCGCCGCCAGGCCCAATGCCATCAATGAGGATGCCCCTCTGCGACGCGCTGTCTGGGCCAATAAAAAGTCGTCGCGACAGTTGGCGAACGACTCCAGACATCTTGCCAGCAACCTTATCGACCACTGCGTGGCGAACAAAGGCGAGAGGCAACCAAGCGTCCTCGCTCGACACCGCGCCAGGGCCGAAGGAGCGGAAGTTCCCGTAAAACGAGAGCGTCTTGCGTTTGTTATCTTGCCGCAAGACATTGCCTGGCACGAACTCATCGAAGTGCAAGATGAAATCCCGCGGCGCCGCTGGGGAGCACGGTGATTTTCTTAAAGTTGTGGGCGGCAAATTTCTGAAGCTCGCAGATTCGGAAGCGCAGTGTTGAAGGGGGCTGGCGAAATTGACGACGGGCATGTCGAAGGCCGTGCCGCTTGCCAAGTTCAGCTGTATTGGCGCATCCAGAAATTCTGATGCGAATTCATCGTTAGCCTTTCTGATCCTCCACTTCGCCATGTCGTCAATGATCTCTGGCCGTTCCTTCAAGCAGCGCGCAATGCCGATCACTGCCGCGTTCGATGCTTTAAAGAGGCAACCAACGGAGCCAATGCGCGCGACCTCTTGAAGACGTTCTCGCCCGCATCGGAGCTTGAACGTTTCGTCGGAGATGAGGCTGGCCTGGGCAAGAACTGGCTCGAGCCAGAGCTGGCTCGGGCGATGGCTGGCCTGAGCCAGCGCTACGGTTGAGGCGGCGCTGAGCGGAAGCATTGGCATGAACGTGCAGGCGTAACAAAGCGGTCAGACCGCTGCGCCGATGCAAATACAAGTGAAGCGGCAATGCCGCTGCAAGTTGAGAAGGACACCACTATAGCAAAGCGGCAATGCCGCTGCAATGCAACTACAAGTGAAGCGGCAATGCCGCTGCAAGTGAACGCGTCACATTAACAAAGCGGCAATGCCGCTGCTGCATGCGACAACATCATGATGCATTCCGCGGTTTGGGAGGGGGGATAAGCGGTTAACTCGTGCAGGAGGGGGGGGGGGGGGGGGGGGGGGGGGGGGGGGGGGGGGGGGGGGGGGGGGGGGGGGGGGGGGGGGGGGGGGGGGGGGGGGGGGAGTGGGGGGGGGGGGGGGGGGGGGGGGGGGGGGGGGGGGGGGGGGGGGGGGGGGGGGGGGTGGGGGGGAGGGGGGGTGGGGGGGGGGGGGGGGGGGGGGGGGGGGGGGGGGGGTGGGGGGGGGGGGGGGGGGGGTGGGGGAGGGGGGGGGGGGGGGGGGGGGGGGGGGGAGGGGCGGTGGGGGGGGGGGGGGGGGGGGGGGGGGGGGGGGGGGGGGGGGGGGGGGGGGGGGGGGGTGGGGGTGGGGGGGTGGGGGGGGGGGGGGGGGGGGGGGGGGGGGGGGGGGGGGGGGGGGGGGTGGGGGGGGGGGGGGGGGGGGGGGGGGGGGGGGGGGTGGGGGGGGGGGGGGGGGGGGGGGGGGGGGGGGGGGGGGGGGGGGGGGGGGGGGGGGTGGGGGGGGGGGGGGGGGGGGGGGGGGGGGGGGGGGGGGGGGGGGGGGGGGGGGGGGGGGGGGGGGGGGGGGGGGGGGGGGGGGGGGGGGGTGGGGGGGGGGGGGGGGGGGGGGGGGGGGGGGGGGGGGGGGGGGGGTGGGTGGGGGGGGGGGGGGGGATGGGGGGGAGGGGGGGGGGGGGGGGGGGAGGGGGGGGGGGGGGGGGGGGGGGGGGGGGGGGGGGGGGGGGGGGGGGGGGGGGGGGGGGGGGGGGGGGGGGGGGGGGGGGGGGGGGGGGAGGAGAGGAAAAAAAGGATGGGGGGAGAGGAGGAGGAAGAGGGAAGCGCGTTTGCTATGGGAACTGCATCGGCGCGTTTGCTATGGGAACTGCATCGGCGCGGACTGCTGAGAGGAGCAACGCAGCAGCTTCCGATGTATACGACGCTAGCAAGAGGAGCAACGAGCTCCTTATATATCCCACGCGGGAGCGGTTACGTCCGCTGCGCGCCCCTGCAAGCACGCTCAGAAGTCCAGGTAGCTACCGCCACGGTCATGCCATCGGTGACCAACCCGTCGATGGAGACTTACTCCGAAGTGATCTGGCCAGAGCCCCAGTGGGTCACTTCTTCTTGGCCCACGACTGCGTCTCGAAAGCAGCCTTGATATTCTTCATCCACGCTTTCATGTAGTTGACGGCCGTCTCAACCTCCTCCTCCATGAGGTCCGGGACGACATCCTTGTCCTCCAGGCACTTGTTGCAATGCTCCACAACATCATTCATTAACCTCTGCTTTGTGGTGGCCTCCTCAGTGTACGTCGTCGGCGCCTGAAATGAGAGGGGGCGACTCCCCCCTCCTCCTCCTCCTCCTCCTCCTTCTCATCCTCCTCTGCCTCCTCCTCCTCCTCCTCCGCCCCCTCCCCCTCCTCTCCCTCCTCCCCATCGTCAGATCCGATCTGACTCCGTCGAGCCTTCTTCGCGCGCTCATCGCGCAGGAGATCCCCCGTCTTCTTCAGCAAAGGCTTCACCGCCAACAGCACCTTGTTAACGACCTGCAAGCCCTTGGTGCGCTTCTTCTGGTCCTCCCTTTCGCGGGCTGCCTGCTCTTTGGCCATCTCCCTGTCCATGGCTTTCTGAATATTCTCAGCCTCGCGGGCCGCCTTCTTCTCTGCTGCAAGCTTCGCCTTGCGCTTGGCCGCAAGCTCCTTTGGGCTGAGGCCCGCGTCAGACCCTGAAAGCTCTTCCTCGTTTTCGTTCTGGCCCTTCTTGTTCTTCTTGTCCTTCTTGCCTTTCTTGCCCTTCTTTCCCTTCTTGCCCTTCTTGCCGTTCTTCTGTTTCTTTTTCTTGTCGGAGCTCGAGGAGCTGGAGTTGCCGCTGCTGTCGCTGCTGCTGCTGCTGCTGCGCTGGCGCTACTTTGAGCCTTTCTGCTTCGGCAGCTCCGCTGGAGCCTCCTCGAGCGCTGCTGCTGCTCCTGCCGCTGTTGCGCTCTGCGGTCTTTCAGCTTCCTCGGCAGCTTCCAGGAAGGCTGACGCTCTGCGCTTGCGATTGCGGCCAACTTTCTTAGCTATCTCCTGCATGATGGCCTCCTTGATCCTGGCCTCCGAGATCTCGTGGATCTGAACTCGGCACGTCTCCCCGAGAACTGGGTGATCCTCGATGTCAGCAGCCTGTGTTTTCTCCTCAATATCTTTCGTGTTGTATCCCAGCTTCTCGTACGCAGACAAGGGCAGGAATTGCCCAGCGTGGGTCTCCGCGATGCGCTTCACGCGCACATTCATCAGCATCCCCTTCATCGCGTCGCGGCAAGCAGCAGCGGCTGACCCGCAATCCTGGTAGAAGTGATCCTGCTCCTCCGTGGTGAGCTCGTCGAACTCCGCAATCGGCCACCCGCCGAAAATCCTTCGAAGCGTTTGGTCGCGTACCCTGCACGTGGCACACGTGATGACCGCGCCGCCATGGGTGATCTTATTACCCTGTGCAAGCGGATTCGCTTCTTTCTTGCACAGTGCATTTCGGGTCGCCCTGCGAGAGCAGGGCCTCAACCTCTTCCCCCCTCTTGTCGTCGTCCGGCAGCTGCTCCACTGGCGCGTCCTCCTCTTCGGCCTCCTCGCCCGCCTCCTCTTCAGCCTCTTCCTTTGTTGCCTCTTTGTCAGGCAGGGTGTCCCTTGTTGCCTCTTTGTCAGGCTTTGTCGCCTCCTTGGTTGCCTCGGGCTGGGGCGGACAGGGCGGGCGGGCGTCGCTCGGGGATTCTGCTGGCGCGACCTCGGGAGCGCGGGCGACGGGCTCGTCGGCGGGCTTGCCGACAGGCTCGCCTGCTGCTGGCCGAAGGCTGCCTGCGACAGCGCCCCCCGCCTCTTCGGTTGGCGCCTCCTGGCTGCCTGCCGCGGTCTGGTGCTGGAAGAGCGACTGCAGCACGTTCTGAGCTGCCACTGGTGCCATGGGAGCAGGGGCGTCGTCGGAGAAGCTGGGCAAGGTCGTCATCATCGCGCTGGCGATGACCTGTGCTGCGTCTGCTGCATCAGTAGCATCGCCTGAAGAGGTGCGGGGGGGGGGGGGGGTCGGGGGCACAGCGGTCGCGCCGCTGCGCCTGGATGGGGAGATGATGCGAGGGCATGAGAAAAGAAGCGGCGTGATCGCCGTCATCGCCACAAGCCAGCGAAGCAACCTTTCCTGGACGCCGCTTCTTCATCGCGCGCTTGGGCGCCATGGCGCGCGCGGGGGAACTTCCGACGAAGGCAGTCGCCTCGGGAAGCCCTTCAAGTGGCTGCGAACGGGAAGCGCGAACGCGGGGGGCGACCGCGCCGCTGAATTTGCAGAGCAAAGCGGGTAGACCGCTGAGGAGGGGGGAGGCGGGTGGGGGGAGGAGGAGGAGGAAGAGGAAATACATGCGATAACTGCAAGGCAAAGCGGTCGCGCCCGCTGAGGAGGAGGAGAAGGAGGATGGGGGAGGAGGGAGAGGACGAGGAGGAAGAGGTGGAGGAGGGCCCAAAACAGATAGATCACTGATCTGTCTGGTTTCGGCCGATCCCCCCCCCCCCCTAGGGGCCGCGCAAAGCAAAGCGGTTGCACCGCTGAGGAGAACGCGGAAGGGGAGGGGGGGGGGGGGAACTGCGCGCGGCGCCTCCTCGACGGGGGGCGTCGCCCTCCGCGGCGCTTTGTCTCTGCGGGTGCAGGCGGGGGGCGCAGCCCCCGATTCGAAACGCGCGGCGCGCGGATTCACTCAGTGAAGCCGTCGCCGCTGGTTGGCGCGCCTGTCCCTCTCGCCGTCCTGGGCAGCGCGCGCCTGAGCCACGATCGCCAGGCGCTCGTCGACGAGCTTCGTGGCCGTGTCCGCGTCGACGGTGAGTAGCGCCTCACCTCAGCACCGGTTAACCTGGCAACCCCATGTAGCCCCCCACAAGCCCACCCCGTCCCGCCGCCCCCGACATGGAGATATACACCCCGAAACCCCAGGTATTCCGCCTATATCCCCACGTCGGGGGGTAAACCCCTTAGTGGAGAAAAGGCCACCGAGATGGGGATAGGGTTCGGTTAAACGATGCTCATCACCGAGGCTCGCTCGGCAATTCCGAACGCACTGCAGGCAGCAGCGGTGCCGCCAGGAGCCGTCCTGCGCGAAGTGCCACGCGTCCATGTTGGCTGCGGGGCCGAGGGCGCCGCACGTGGCGCAGCGAGCATCCCAGGCAGCCATTTGAAGAATTCTCGAATTCGGTTGGGCGAATTCAAAAAAATGAAGCCAAAAACGGCTGCGACGAAATCGTTATCCTGTCCTCCCCCTCCTCCTCCTCCTCCTCCTCCTCCTCCTCCTCCTCCTCCTCCTCCTCCTCCTTCTCCCACGCATAGCGGTTGGGCCGCTGAGGAGCGGGATGGGGGGGCAGGAGGGGAGCGAACGCAAAGCGGCTGGCCCGCTGAGGAGGGGGGAGGAAACGGATGAGGGAGGTGACGGAGAGCGGCTGGCCCGCCGAGGAGGGGGCAGCGGGGCGAGGTGACGGATGAGGGAGGTGGGGGAGAAACACAAGAAAGACATACAGAAATAAAAGAAAATAACAGAAAAGCAACAACAATCATACAACACAAAACAACACAACAAACAACAAACAACAGCAAACAACAACATAACACAACACACAAAAAAACAACAACAAGAAACAACATGTTGTTGTGTTGTTGTGTTTTGTTGTTGTTCTATGATGTTTTGCGTCGTTGTCTGGCGCTGTCTGGCGCCCGCCCTACAGGACAACACAAAAACAACAAACGCAACATAAAAGCAACATGAAAAAAAACAAAAAAACAACAAAACATCATGCAACCATCACCCAGACAACATCCAGCTAACCAATCCAGCCTGCTGCCAATGGGAGGGGGGCGGGGGGGGTGGGCGGGTGGGTGGGGCGAGAAGGATAAGGGTGCGAGAGGGGGGGCTGAGGGGGGGGGGTGGGGAGGGGGGGAGGGGGAGGGGGGGGAGGAGGAGAAGGGGAGGGGAAAGTGATAGAGGAGGAGAAGTAAAGAAGGAAGAAGGAGGAGGGGGATGAGGAGGCGGAGGCGGAGGGGGAGGGGAAGAGGTGAAAGAGGAGGAGGGGTAGGAGGAGGAGAAGGGGGGAGAGGCTCATGTCGGGAAGAGGAATGGGAGGAGCGTTCGGAGTTTCGATTTGGGGGTGCCGAGGCCCAGGAGCGCCAGCACCAAGGGGGCGCCGAGGCCCCAAGAGGGGCGCCGAGGAGGAAGGGGGGGAAGGGGGCAGAGGAGGAGGAGGAGGAGGAGGAGGAGGAGGAGGAGGGGGGCGAGGAAGAGGAGGCGGAGGAGGAGGAGGTGAAAGCGGAAAAGAATGAACGCGGACAGACCGCTATAGCAAGCAAATCTGGCAAACCCATGCAAGCGGCCAGGCCGCTGTAGCAATATTGCAAACGCATGCAAGCGGACTGGCCGCTATAGGACGAGGATGAGGAGGAGGGGGAGGAAGAAGAGGAGCAGATGGATGGCGAGGGATCTCGCGCAGCCTCTGTCTCCTGCAAAGCCGCGCAAAGCTCGAGCGTCGCCGTCTCGAGCGGAACTCCGCTGGGCGCTGGCTAAACAGGGGCGTCTCCAACGCAAGACGTGAAGTGCTCTAATGCGAACAGGCTCGCAGCAACTGAAGAAGGATGAAATTCTCGATGGTGGGATTCTCGAGGGTGAGATTGCGATGGTGAGATTCTCGATGGTAATGAGAAGAGAAGAAAACGAGCCACTGCAGATGCCGCTCAGCCGCGACTGCCGAAGACCAACCCCGACGAGTGCGCATCGATGAGCTGCTGGATGGTCTCGTCGGCGTCGTTGAACGTCTGCAGCTCGTTCGAGAACGCAACCCTGGCGCCATCCAGGAAGCGCAACATCTGGCTCGACGCCCTGCTGCACCGC
This sequence comes from Prorocentrum cordatum, assembly GCA_963575745.1. Lineage (NCBI taxonomy): Eukaryota > Dinophyceae > Prorocentrales > Prorocentraceae > Prorocentrum > Prorocentrum cordatum. The sequence goes on along the minus strand of CAUYUJ010014760.1, from coordinate 453,149 downwards.
TTGACGTCGTCCTGGAGCGCCTTGAGCTCGCCGAGGCTCATGGTCACCCTCGCGGCGTTGTCCACGATGGCACCGCTGCCCTGATGCACGCGCGCCAACACGGCTGGCGACGTGGATGACGTCGCTGGTGCTGCTGTTGAGGGCGCTGCAGCTGAAGCCCTTGATGTTGCTGCACTAGCGGCCAGCTTGGGCGCCACCAACTCAGCGATCTGCTCCGTGTCGACGCCGCTGCCCGAACGACCACGACGAGCCCTCTTGTTGTCGCGGTCCCTGTCGTCGTCGCGGCGGTCCCTGTCGTTGTCGGCGCGGCGGGCCCTGTCGCCGTACTGCTTGCGGTCGATGGCTTCTGCAGCCAGCCTCTTGTTCCCCTCCTTCTCCGCCTCCCATTTCATCCAGCGCTTGCACTCGTCGTCGTTCTTGCTGATGGTGCGATAATCGACCCCGACCGCCTGCGCGAACTCCCTGAGCTCCTCGTCCGCCATGCCAGCCACATCGCCCTTGTGCTTGTCGCTCCAGCGCAGGTGCATGAACAGCTTATCCCGCGCGTCCGCCTCGGAGTCCCAGCCCTGGCCCCTGTGAGAGCGCTTAACCCACTTCTCCTGCGGGCAACTGTGGCTGAACGGGCACTCATGGAACCACCACTGCGCGCGCGTGTTGTCGTCGTCGTTGCGATCGCCCCCCATCGCTCGCGCGCCGGCGGAGCCTCGAGCGGGGCCTCGCTCGAGGAGGCGGGGGGCGGCGTGCCTCGCGAGGAGGCGGCAGCGGAGCTCGCAGCTCGGCGCTCGATCCGCAGCGCAAGGATGCGGCGCAACCAATGCGACGCTACATGGCGATGGCAAGACGCAAAGCGGTCTTGCCGCTGTCTGGCAAAGGCAGGGTTTGCGGGAGAAGGAGGAGGCGCAAAGCGATCTGGCCGCTATTTCGGTGGAAGGGACGATGGAGGTGGACAGACGGGGAGGCAAAGCGGTCTGGCCGCTACATGGGTGGAGGAGGTGGTGCAGGAGAAGGGGGAGGTGCAAAGCGGTCTGGCCGCGATATGGTGGAGGACGTGGTGCAGGAGAAGGGTGAGAGGCAAAGCGGTCTGGCCGCTACTTATACCGGATGAAGGACGATGGAGATGGACGGACGAGGAGGAATAGGAAATGCGGTCTGGCCGCTATGAAGAGGAGGTGTTAGGAAGAGGAGGAAGCACGGCAGCTGCACGGGAGTTCGGGGCAGATGCTGGAGAGCACGCTATCTTGTTACTCCGTGCGGGCCGAGGCAGCTCGTCTGCTCGGCGCAGAAGCGTCGCGAGGGCGCGGGGGTGCGCCCGATGCGAGGCGCGTCGGGCATGGGCTTACCGCTTATCGTATTCCTCCCCCCGCGCCCCCTTCTCCTCGTCATCATTATGGTGGCCCTCGTCTCCTTGCTCGTCCTCCTCCTCCTCCTCCTCGTTTCCTTGCTCGTCCTCTCCTCCTCGTCTTGCTCGTCCTCTCCCCCTCGTCCTCCTAGCGGTCGCGTCCGCTACTGCAGCGCTGAGCTGAGCGGTCGCGTCCGCTAAGCGGTCGCTTCCGCTGCAAAGCTAAGCGGTCGCGCCCGCTACTCAAAGGAAAGGCTTGGGTGAAGGCGGTTTGCCGAGCTGGTTGCTGCCGCTGGCCGCGGCGCTGCTGGTTTCCGCCTTTGCTGCTGGCGGCGCTGGCGAGACCGCCCTGGCGACGTGCAAGGCGTTCTGGTAGAACTGCCACGCCCTCTCGAGCTCCTTCGGGCGCGGGTTCTGCGCCTTGAACGCCGCCACAGCCGCAGGGCCCTCTTTCTGCGCGCGCCTCAGCAAGCGGTAGTAGTCGCGATTGCGGCCACCGCTGATGCCGCACCGCGCCTTGCCGCCGTTGACCCCCGCCCTCCACGGCCCCCCGCTCGGCGATCTCCAGCCGTGGGGGCCAGGCTGCAGAGCCTGCGGCGGCGGCTGTGGAGGCGGCGTCGGCTGCGTCGGAGGCGGCGCTGGAGTTGCGGCTGGAGGAGCAGCTGGAGGCGGCGCTGGAGGCTGCAGCAGAGCCTGAGGCGGCGGCTGTGCAGGTGGCGTCGGCTGCTTCGGAGGCGGCTGACAAACCGCTGGAGGCGGCGCTGGAGTTGCCGCTGCAGGGGCCGCTGCCGATGACGCCGCGATAGGCTTGGGCTTCGGCGAAACCTCGGACTGCGACGCCGCCTTCGGCCAAAGCGGCATTGTCCCCGAGGGGGGGCCTGCTGCAGCTGCCGCAGGAGGCGGCGGTGGAGGGCCTGCTGCAGCTGCCGCAGGAGGCGGCGGTGGCGAAGCTGGCGGTGGCAGCGGTGGTGGCAGCGAGGTAGCCGATGTCCCCTGCGGCTGTGGCGCGCGACACTTTGACGCAGGTCCAATGTGCTTCGTCGGCAGCTGCTCGGCGCCGAGCTTTGAAGAAGGATCCATAGTTTTCTTCTTGCGCACAGGGCTCTTCACCTGGCGGCTGCCAGGGCTGTCCAGGCCGTGATGCCGATCGAGCACTCGCGCCATGGCATCTCTGTGGCGAGTCGCGGCCTCCTTCGTGCTCGGGGGGGGTCTGCCACGGCCACGGAGTGCCCTTTCGTGCTGGCGCTGGCATTGATGGTGCTGTCGCTGATGCTGATTCATCGCCGCTGCTGCTGGTGCTTCGTGCTGCCGCTGCTGCTGGTGTTGCCGCTGCTGCTGCTTGGCCAGCATCTGCAGGAGCTTCTTCCTGGGGCACGGGAGGGGCTCGGAGTGGGACAATGCAGGGGGAGGTGAGCATGCAACTCAAAACAATCGACGACTAGCGTAAGCACATCGACGCTGTGTTGGTGTAGAAGGAAGCAGAGACAACAAATGCGGAGATATCCTCTCCAAGAAGAAAGGAGTGCACCGCCGCGTTCCCCATTTCGAGGAACGCCTCCATGGCGCCCGCTGCAGGGGGCCTCAGTGAGGCTCAGCGGAGCCTCGCAGGGGGGCGCGGCGCAGGCGGCCGCGCAAGCTGGAGGAGGAGGAGGAAGAAGAGGAGGAGGAGGGGGACGAGGAAGAGGAGGAGGAGAAGGAGGAGGGGAACGCGGAAACAATGAAAGCGGACAGACCGCTATAACAAGCAAATCTGGCAAACCCCAAGCGGCCAGGCCGCTGTAGCAATATTGGCGAACGCATGCAAGCAGACTGGCCGCTATAGAAAGCATCAAGCAAAGCGGTTAGGCCGCTGTAGCAAACGTGGGCATGCTGAGATGATGCAAGTTTGCGCGCAGATGCTCGTATACGGCCAGGGCTGCTGACGCGCAAACGCAGCGATGAAAGTCCGAGCTCTGGCGCGGTCACTTCGTCGAGAGAAACTCGTGGCGCGATCACTTCGTCGAGAGAAACTCGTGGCCACTGGGCACGTCCACGTTGGCCTTGCTGCACGCGTCTTTGCAGGTCTTGATGGCCTGCAGGCTGACCTGCATCCCTTCCCTGCGCGCTCCCCTACGCCCCTCTGCATGCACTCCCCTACCCCCCGACTCTCCCCTGCGCCCTCCCACTATCCCCTACTCTCCCCTACGCTCCCATTTCTCCTGTTGCTGCTGCTCTTCCTCCTCCTCTGCTGCTGCTGCCCCTCCTCCTCCTCCGCGAAGTTCGCTCCCCCTCTGATGGAAATGCCCCCTGCTTTGTCGCCTGCTTCGTCTTCGTGGTGCGCGGGAAGCTCGTGGAAGCCTGCGTGTCTGCAAGGTCCATGAAGCGGACGAGGAACTTAGAACGCGTTGACTCGTCGTACACGCGCGGCAACTTCACGGAGCCAGCGGCCGCTGGCTTTTGCACCGAGGGTTTTGCAGCTTTCTTGAGCTCAGGGGGTTCGCCATCTTCCTTCCTTGCCCTCTTGCGGTCGGCCTTCTGCGAACCGTAAGCCTCTGTGGTCCTTGCTGCTGCTTCGGCTACGGTCAGCCTGGGCTCGGGGCCCGTCAGGGCGTTAACGACAGGCGCCGCTGGCGCTGCTGGCCCGTCTGCGAACGGTGCTGCAGCTGCTGCTGCTGCTGCTGCTGGTGCGTCTGCTCCTGGTGCTGCTGCGGACGCTGATGCTGATGCGCTCGGTGCTGGCGATGCTGCTGCAAGCGCATTTGGCCCTTGGGGAGGCGTCAGCGCTGCAAGCGCACCTGGCGACGCGGCAGGCTGGGGTGATGCAGCAAGCGCTGCAGGGGCCGCTGCATGCTGCATTGCAGCGCTGGTCGCTTGAAAAAAAAAAAAACAAAACTGACTTTGCGCCATCCCGCTCGGCAGCCCTGTGAGAGATTGCTGCAACACCTGATGGAGCACCTGCTGGATCTGCGACTGCATCGGAAGCAGCGTCGGCATCATCGACGTTGCCAACTGCGCGACCATCGCAGGCGACGCGCCCTGGCTCGGCGGCAGTTGCTGATGCTGCTGCTGCTGCTGCTGCAAAGAAGGCCATTGTGGAGAACCTGCAGGACTCTGCCTCGAGACAGCTGGCTGCGCCCCGCGGATGCTCCGCGAGGAGCTCGCAACGCTTGCGGGCCGATATGAACGATGGCGCATCTCGGTAGTCTTGTTGAGGAAGTTCCAGCCGACGGGGTCGAGATCGAAACGCTTCGGCGGGAACACACTGCACGCCCGCTGGTACGCAGTGGGGTAGTCGTTCGCCAGGATACTAGGCACCGTCGGCAACTTCATGATGACAGGATTTGGGGTCGTCAGCTGACGCGTGGCCACCCTCTCCGCGAATAGCTTGCCGACGGCCAGCACAGAGTCCGTCTTTTGCGCAGCGTCAATCTGAATTGCGCCGTCAAGACCCCCTCCCTGCTTGCATGAGCAGGCAAGCCATCGTCTGCTTCGTGGGCTCTGAAGCTCTGCGGAGGCCGAGGTCGATCAGAAAGTCGAAGAGGGGGTCGGGGTCCCCTGTCGGCAGGGAATCCCAGATTGCCTGGGGCAAGAACTCCTGGAGCGACTCCCAGTCCTGAAGGCCAGCGACGCAACTGGCAGAATCGCCGATGCTAGCCAGCTCCGAGATGCAGGTGTTGAGGGCTGCCTTGTCGGCGTCGGCGAACCGTGACTCCGCGATCGCCTGCGGAATCGGCTGAATGTCTTCCGGAGGCAACCTCGCCTTCTCGAGCTCCTTAACCACCTGCCCCGCTTGCGCGGCCGACACCGCGGCGACCTGCAGCGGGTCGCAGATCGACTGCAGGATGAAGCCGACTGCGGAGATGCGCCGCGCAATCGCAGGGGCGTCCATCCTGCGGCGCAACCGTCAGCGGCGACTATAGCCGCTCTTGAGCCGTCGCGCTTCGCGGTTGTGTGCGCATGCTGCGGCGCGACGCCTGGATGGGGAGAGGCTGCGAAGCGGTCGGGCCGCTGATAAGAGGGGCCGTTCCTGGTCTTGCTCCTCCGCCTCCTGCCAGCTCCTCCTCCTCCTCCCCCCCACCTCCCCTTCATCCTCCTCCTCCTCATTTTCATATGCTGCGCGCAAGCAACAAGCGGGCGCGCCGCTGTGACGCCCAAAGCGACGCACAAGCTGCGTGAACCAATTAGTAAAGATTTAGCGGTCAGACCGTTGTTGCAAACAAGGGCGCATATACGCACGTTAGCGGTCAGGCCGCCGTAACAACTGAAGCGGCCAAGCCGCTGCAACGAGCAAGGGCGATATTGCGTGGCATGGAACGTGAAACCACATGCAAAGCGGCCTGGCCGCTGCGAAAGTCAGGGAAGAAGGAGAAGGGAATGAGACAAACTGATACTATGCAAAGCGATCTGGCCGCTGTAGTATACATGGAGGAATAGAAGAGGAATGCAAGATCTGGCCGCTGTTGAATACATGGAGAAATAGAGGAGGAATGCAAAGCGGCCTGGCCGCTGCAGAAACCATGCAGGAATAAAGGAGGAAGAGCGAGAACATATGCGAAGCGGTCTGGCCGCTGTAGAAAGGCACGAGGCACATCGTGGAGGAGGAAGAGGAGGTATCGAGCGGATGAAGAGCGGGATCCCCCCCTCGGCGGCTCGCGCGGCATGCGTCAGGATGTCGAGCTGCAGGTAGTTGAAGCCGACCAAGAAGGACACCTCCTCTTCCTTCCTCTTTCTCCTTCTTCTCCCTTGGAGCACAACGTTCTGGCGTCGGTCAGACTTGCTTCAATGCCTGAATTTTGAAAAGTAACGATTTTTTTTTTTTAAAAAAAAAAAAAATATAAAAAAAAAAGAGTGAGCAATCGGCAAAAACTAATGGAACATAGTGATACATAGTGAAAATCGTGAAAAATAGTGAAACTAGTATTTTAAAAGATAGCGAACTATACATATGGTTAGGGTTTCCAAGTTCAGCTGATGATAGGGCACTGTAAGCTCCCATAGATCTTATAGTGAAACACAGGGGGGGCCATCGGGGACTATCATATCGGCGTTCCTATGGAACCTATTGGGCCTCCTAACCAATCCTAACTCATCCAAACCTTTCCTAAAATAGAACCACTTACCTAACCTATAACTACTTATAACTTCGCACCCATCTAAGTGGGCCACCCTGCCGAAGGCTGACTTCAACGAGTCGCAAGGGCCGCGGGCACCTCCGAACGCCGCGCCTCCCTTCGGCAGCGCCCCCGCCCCCAGCCAGCAGCGCGGCGGCCGCGCACCCTGGGGGCAGGCGCGGCAGGCGACGTCGGCCCACCAGGAACAGGTCCGCCTTGGAATCATCTACGTCCTGTTCCCCTGACGATCGCCGGTAACCTCGCGCGCGCCCCCGACAGCCGGCAGCCGCGATGCCTCGCAGCAAGCCTCGGCGCGGCGGGGCAGGGCTTCATCTGGCGGCCGCCCAGGGGGTTCCTGCAGCCCCCCCCCCAGGGCGCGTCGCCGGCAGAGCTGGTCGGCCTCGGCGCCAGTGGCGCCCGGCAGCTCGCGAGCTCGTGGGCGGAACTGACGGCCGACCCCGCGTCGCCCCCCCCGAGCCTCCTGGATTGTTTCCCAAGTTTTATCCCGTCGGCAGGCTCCTGCCTGAATGTGAGGGCCGCTACCGCTCTGTAGGCGGCCGGGCGCCTCCATTTTGGCAATGCGCCCAGGAGCGTTGACGATGCAATGGCGCGCATACTGGCGACGTTTGTCTGAGCAGTCTCTTTGGAGGTCGACGAGCACAGGAGGGCGCGGATTACTTTTTACGCCGATTCCGCGCTGCGCCAGCCCAAGCGAGACTGAGACACGGGCCCCCCCTCGGACCCCAGAGCTTGGCCCGAAGCATGTTGTCGCGACTCTGCCGGCTTCTGGGGCCCCGGCGGGAGCCCAATGGGGCGGCGAGCGCGCCGCCCTGGCCCACCTTTTTTAACCGCCTGCGTCGGCAGACCTCCCGCGCCCCCGCCGCCCCCCATTTCCCCGCTCGCTGGCGCAAGAGGCCTGGCGAGTGGGATGCACGCCGCATCGAGCGCGACCCCAGGGCGTCCGAACAGGGGCGAGACCCGGCATGGCGCAGCCGGAAAGTCCTGCTCGGCAACATTGAGTCGGATCACGTCTCTAGAGCGCCCGCGCGTGCGGGATTTTCGTATAACCGTTGGGCCCTCTCTCGCGGAAGCCCCCCCATCCAACGCCCCCCCACGGGCGGCCGCTGCCGCCCCTTCAGATTCTGCGCCCAAGGGAGGGCCGGCAGCCCGGCGCCCCAGCGGCAGCCCCCCGCGCGCGGAACAATCCAGACTGCCGACCCTCCCCCCGGCGCCGCCGAGGCCAGGCGCGGAGTTCCGCGCCCGCAGCCAGCCCCACACCTCCTGGGAACTGCACCAGTCCGCACCAGCGGCAAGGATGGGCGCGCTGACTCGTCCGACGTCTCCCCCGAGGCTCGGCGGGGCAGGGCGGGGAAGGGTTCCAGCTCCCGCCCCGTCTCCCGCGAGCCCCCCCGCGAATGCCCTTGCGACCGGCGCGGGGGCGCACCCCTGGAAAGTCCTGCGGACGTTCCGGGCGGAGGCACTGCCCCAGCAATTCCCCTCAGCCAGCGGTCAGCGGGCCTCTCCGCCATTCGAACTGAGGCCCCGCCGGCAGCGCGGCCCCATTCCTGCGCCTCGCCGATCGCAAAGGATGAGCCAGCGCGCGAACACCCCAGGGCCAGCGAGCAGCGCAGCCCAGGCGCACCCCTCAGCTGGCTCGGCCTAAGCTCAGCGGAGACCACCCCGCCCTGGAGACGGGGGGCGGCGCCGCGCCGCCCGCCCCCCTTCGCGCTACCTGCGCCGCAGTCGGACAGCAATGACGGACTCTGCAAGTGATCGAGGCACCAGGGTACACGGCGTCCTACCTGGAACCACCGAGACAACGCAAGGGGGGACTGGAGAGCGGCGATCAAACGCCTCAAGAAGGAAAGAGGGCCCCGTGCTCACCGTCGGGTGGAACGCCATCTGCGACCGGGAGTCTAGGCCCCACTCCGCCAAAGACCCGTTGCGTCGCAGCAGCGATTTCTGCCAGGGTTTCGCGCATGACCTCAGCGAGGTCAACTACGAAATCCGCAGACTCTGTTGGGAGAAAGGCACGCGCGTCAATTGGGGCGCTGAGTGACATCGCGAACTTGACACGCGGAGACTCTGACCTCGCGAAAGGCAGAGGGAAGGGTGCTCCGCCGCGCGGGAAGGGGAAACGGCCGGCGGATTTATCGTGGCCTAGCTAGCAACGGCCTGCCCCGCCAGCGCGTGTCAGCTTCCAGCAGCCACCGCTGGCATCTTTCAGCAGCCGCCCCGCGACCTCGCCCTGCGCTAGCGCAGCACCCTCGCCCTGGCAGTGGCTGCTCTGGCCGCTGCCTCCCCCCCCCCTGCCCTCGCAGCTTCTCGCATCGCGCGCTTATTCGGTGCCCCCCCGCAGGCCCCCAGCCCTGGCTCGCGGCCTGCCCGCCGCCCTCGCCCCCCTGCCTTTGTGGTTGCCCCCCATCGCGCACTTGTTCGGCGCCCCCCCCGCAAGCCTCCTGCTGCTCGGGGCTCGCCTTCTTTTCGCGCCCGTGCGCGGGGCCCGCCCGCGCCCGAGCCGGCGCTCGGCCTTGCCTCGCCACTGCTGGCTGGTCTAGCCGCCCGCTCGTGACCTGCGGGCCGCCCCTCCTGCCCGCCTTGGGGCGCCCTGCTCCGCCGCCGCCCCCTTCCTCGTGGGGCGCTGGCCTAGGTTTTGTCTAGGCCCGGCCTGCGGGGCCCCTCTGGCCGCCCTCCCAGCGCCGGCTACCGGTGTCTGGCCGTTGTCGCTCCTTTGTCACTTCGCTCGCGTCGGTGCTACCCAGTTGACTCTCTGCCCCTGGGTTCATCCGCTCGCTTCCGTGGCTCGCCGCCCTCCACTGGGCGCGGCATCCCCGCCCGCCGCCAGCTGGCGCCCGGGTTCGGCTCTCTCCTTCCTTGTTCTGCCCGCCTGGGCCCGCCGCCCCCCCAGTTGGCGGTGCCCTTCCCCCCTTGCCCCGCGTGCCGCACCTCGCCCTGCTGGGCCGCCCCCCTTCCGCGTTTTCCCTGCGCTGCCTGGTTTCCGCGCCCCCCGCCGTTGCCGATGACGGAAAGAGCGCGTTCTTCCGCTGCTGGCGGAAAACGGTACCGAGGGGGGTCACTACCGGTTCGAACCCCTTCCCCCCCTCTCTGGAAAACCGAAAGGGGCCACTGCCGGTTCGAACCCCTCCCCCTCCAGCTCATCATGAAAAGGAGAGGGGGTCACTACGGGTTCGAACCCCCCCCTCTCGAAAACCAGGGGGGCCACTACCCGTTCGAACCCCCCCCCCGCCCTCGAAAACCGAGGGGGGGTGCAGAGTGGTGGGGACGGTGGTGGTGGGGACACTGGTGAGGGGACAGCAGGCCAGTGGTGGGGACAGTGGGACACTGGTGGGGACTGTCGTGGTGGGGACAGTGGTGAGGATAATGGTGGGAACAGTGGGGACAGTGGACAGTGGTGGGGACGGTGGTGGTGGGGACAGTGGTGTGGGGACAGTGGGAGGTGGAAACAGTGGGACAGTCGTGGGTACAGTGGTGGTGGGGACAGTTGTGAAGGCGGTGGCGAGGACGACGGTCCACGTGGGACAATGGGACAGAGGTACAGTGGGGACAGTGGTGGGGACAGTGGGGGCAGTGGTGGGAACAGTGGGACAGCTCAGTGGGACAGCGGAAGAGTCAGTGGGACAGTGGGGACAGTGGGGATAGTCGGGCAGTGGTTGGGGCCGTGGAGAAAGCGGGGAGAGTGGAGCCGTGGTGGGAACAGTGGTGGGGACAGTGGGGACAGTGCGACAGCGGTGGGAGCACTGGTGGGGACAGTAAGGACGGTGGCGGAACCAGCGGGGACAGTGGTGGTGAGGACAGTGGCGCTGGGAACAACAGTGGGGGATGTGGCGCGGACGGTGGTAGGGACCGGGAGTCGTTTGCAGTGCTGGCGGGAGTGGGGGGGTGGGGAGGGGCTTGAACCTGTAGTAACCCCCCTCCGGTTTTCGAGGGGGGGGGGGGGTCGAACCCGGTAGCTGACCCCCCCGGTTTTCGAGGGGGAGGGGGTGGGGGAGGGGGGGGAGGGGGGGGGGGGGTTTTTGCCGGGGGAGGGAGGGGGGGGGGGGGGGTCCAGCAGGGGGAGGAGGGATTTTCGGAGGGGGGGGAACCCCGGGCTCCGGAGGAAGAGGAGGGCAATTTTCCACAGTAGAGCGGCGGTGGATCACGCTCTCTCCGATGTCGGGGTCCCCCCGGCTCGGAGCGGGTCGAGGTCCTGGCCGCTCGTTTCGCCGTCTTCACGCCGCCCTTTCTCGGCCGCTCACGTTCCGCTCTTCCTGGGCAGTGCCTCCCCGGCCGTCGCCCCCGCTCCCGCGCCTCGCAGGCCCGCGGGTCTCGGCGTTTCGCTTCTCTCTGGGCCGTGCCTTGGTTCGCTGGGTTGGGCGCCGCCCCCCCGGGTGCTCCTCCCGCCCGGCCTCGAGCTGCTCGGCACCCGCTGCTGCCGCTTCGCGCCCTGTGCCGCCCAGCGCCCCCCTTGTGCCCGCGGCGCAGCGCCTGCTGCCGACGCTGGCCTTTTTGTTGGGCCTCCTTCCTCTCCTTGCGCGCACTTCGCAGGCCTGCCGGTCTCAGTGCTCTGGCCTCTCCAGGGAGCGTGCTCGGTCCAATGGGTTGGGCTCCGCATCGTTTTCTCTTCGCCGCCAGCTGCAGCTCCTGGCTGCCCCCCCCACAGCTACAGCTCAGCGCAGTTCAGTACAGCCTGTGCCGGCGCTGCTCCCTCCCCCCGGCGCTCCCCGTGCCGTTGCTGGCAGCTCTGAGCGGCCCCTTTCCTCCCCGTCGCGCCGGGGCTCCTCCTCCTCCTCCTCCTCCTCCTCCTCCTTCCGCGCATTGCGGCCCAATTTGCGTACATCGTGGCCATTGCGGCTTTTCCGCCGGAGCAGTCGACCTGTGCCCAACCGCCGACGCAAACCGTGTGTGTGTGTGGCTGTGTGTGTGTGTGTGCGTGCGTGCGTGCGTGCGTGCGTGCGTGCGTGCGTGCGTGCGTGCGTGCGTGCGTGCGTGCGTGCGTGCGTGCGTGCGTGCGTGCGTGCGTGCGTGCGTGCGTGCGTGCGTGCGTGCGTGCGTGCGTGCGTGCGTGCGTGCGTGCGTGCGTGCGTGCGTGCGTGCGTGCGTGCGTGCGTGCGTGCGTGCGTGCGTGCGTGCGTGCTGCGTGCGTGCGTGCGTGCGTGCGTGCGTGCGTGCGTGCGTGTGTGTGTGTGTGAGTGTGAGTGTGTGTGTGTGTGTGTGTGTGTGTGTGTGTGTGTGTGTGTGTGTGTGTGCGTGCGTCTCTGTGCTGGTGTGTTCCCGCCGTGCATGCGTTTTAATTTCCCAAACAGGGCTTGCACTCAGTGTTTTCTCTCAGTTGTCCAATGAACTGGGGTCGTTTGTCAGGTCCGCCGCCTTGTTTCCACCGCCGCCGCCCCGTCGCCGCCCCGTCGCCGCCTCGTCGCCGCCCGTCGTCTGGATTCGTTTGTCGGATCCGCCGCCTTGTTGCCGCCGTCGCCTCTCCGCCGCCGCTTCGTCGCCGCCCGTCGTCTGGGCTCGTGTGTCGGGTCCGCCGCCTTGTTGCCAGGGCCTTTCAGGAAAGCCTGAGGGGCCCCCCACTACTCTGTCAAGAGCTTCTCAGGATATTCTCAGGAGCTTCCCAGGAGCCTCTCATGAGCATATCAGGATCCTCTGAGGACCTTGTCTGAACCCCGGCAAAGCCCTGTCAGCTCCGCCATCCCATTGTCCAGCACGTCTCTAGAAATTGTTTCTCGTACAGTGTTTCACCTGGATAGGACATCGAAGGACTCATCATCGTTTTGTCATCCCACTGTCAATCATATCGATGCGTTCTTTGGGCCATCGTATGTTTTTTTGTCGCAGTCGTCCTTCCGCTTGGTTGTGCTCCTCATCGTGCCTTCTCCCCGTGCCTCTTCCTGCCTCCCCCTGGCCTTCCTTCCCCCTTCTGGGTCATCCTCCCGGGCGCTGCCCGTCGCGCGCGCGCGAACCGCTCCGCCAGGCTAGGGGAACCCCATCCCCCGCTGTGCGCGCGCGCGAGGCGCCGCGCGCCGCAACAGGAGACTTAGGGGGAGGATCCCTAGGGGGAGGGGTCCGCCACAAACATATTCACACAAACACTCCTTACTGGATTGCTCCTGGGCCTCATGGGAGAGTGGCAGCGCATCGATTCCCAATGAAGAGCCCGCCATGTTAAGCACTGCCGCCCTCCCCGCAGGCACACGAGAACCTACTGGTGGGCGTCGGCCCAAGCGAGCTCCGCGCGCCAGGGAAAGGTTGTGTGGAGGGGGGTCTGGCGCGCCCCGAGAAATCCCCGCTTACCCCCATCGAGCGATCCAACGGATGCGCGACTCGATTCGTAGACTCGTAGGTTCGATTCATGGATGCGTCCGCGCTGTCTGGGGCCGCGGCCGAGGAGCCCAGACCACGAGGCCTCGGATGCGGATATGTCTCCCGCCCACGACTTCGGAGGTTCCTGGAGGTGGTCCGGGTCCATGGTGGTCCGGGTCCAAGGCCCTGAGGCCCTCAGGGTCTCGAGTGGGGTGCCCTGGAGGTCCTCCAGGCCTTCGTGGAAATCCTGTGGGCCAAAGACACCGTGGGCGGCACCCGAGATCTGGGCGGGAGGAATCACGCGTGTGGGTGCCCATCTGTTGCTGCCTGTTCCCTCCGTTTCTGAGGCACGCATGGGCAAGTCTGATTCCTGTCGCCACCCTGGCTGAAGCATTCATCAGGCACTGCTGGTGCTGCTGCTGCTGCTGCTGCTGGTGCTGCTGCTGCTGCTGCTGCTGCTCTTTTCGCCGTCCACCGCCGCCTCTTGCCTCCCCATGGGCGGCAAGCGTGGCCGCGGCGGTGGTCATCCTCGCGAGCTGGCCGCAGCTGCGCTCCGCCGCCTGCCGTCTCCACCGGCGAGCCGCTCTGCGCTGCTGGCGGCGCTTCTGCTCGCCAGCTCCGCCCCGGCACGGTGCCGCGCCGCGGGGCCACGGCTGCACGCAGGCAGGCCCACGAATTGCACACGGCCTGCGCTGGCCGTGGGGCCGCTGATCAACAGCTCGGCGGAGCTGAACCGGGCGCTGAAGCGTCACAAGCGGCTGTTGGTCGGCTTCTCCGCGGCCTCGTGCACGACCTGCTGCACCCAGGAGCCCCTCTACGAGGAGGCGCTGCCGCTGCTGCCAAAGGGTGTGCACTGGGTGCGCGTGGACATGGACCGCCTGGAAGCCAAGGCTTTGGCCACGACTTACGAGATCGAGTCGCTGCCTGCCGTCGTCTTCCTGCGGCGTGAGCGTGGCGTGAAGGCTGTCCGGCTCGTGGAGGCGCAGCGACCGCAGGTGCTGGCGGCCTTCGTGTCGAAGGTGTTGGCTCCTGTGCAACTGATCTTCTCGGGGGGGCCTATGTCGGACGGTACCTTCCACGGTGCATGGCCAACGGCGGAGGACGACCTCTTCGGCGGGCTGCGGTCCCGCACGGCCAGGCACTTGGTTCGCGTCGCTGCGTTGTTCGATGGGGAGCCAGAGGAAGAAGACGCGGAGGAGCTCGCCGCTGCGGCGGAGGCCTTCGCTGGGCGGCCGCTGTCCTTCTCGTTCGCCCGCACTGCGGACCGGGGTGCGCGGCTCCATGTGTCGCAGCACCCGCTGGTGGCGGCAGCCTGTGGCTCGCTGGCCGCGAGTGGCCGGGCGCTGGTGGCGATGTCTTTGTTGGATGGTGAGTATGTGGACGGCGTGCGGCTGAAGCCGGGCGGCGACCTTGCAGGATTTCCTGTCGCCGCGCCAGCGTCTTCCTCCCGTGGACTGGTGCTCAATGTTTCTGCTTCGGGTGGTGGCGGGATGCGCGCCTCGGTTCCGCCGCGCGTCACCTGCCGCGCTTTCGATTCCTATGATGGGCAGTCAGTGGAGCAGTGGGTATTGCACGCGATCTTGCCTCCAGTAGGACGCTTCGACCCTATAACAAGCCCGCTGTATGAGAAGACGCAGAAGCCGTTGCTCATGCTATTCGTGGATACATCCCGGCCGGAGTTGCCCGCCTTGTTGCAGTTGCTGCAAGCTGCCCACGAGCGGTATAACGCAGATAATCTTAGGGTAATATTTCTTTATATAAACGGTGTGGCATTCTTGCATAGGATGACGTCGCTGGGCTTGACTGCGGACCCGAAGCGACTGCCGGCGCTCGCTTTCAATTTCGTCACCGCGCAGCTCCTCACATGGCAGCCTCCAGCGGAGCAGTATGCCGACGGGTCTGCCAGGCTCACGGCGGATGTCCTGAATTCTTTGGTGCAGCGGTACCTCTCTGGCAGTAACGAGCGCGCTTCAGAGGCTGATGCCCCGAAGGCTGTCCCTGTGCCGAAGAGGAAGCCCGGGACTAAGCGAGACGTTCCGAGTTTAGATACTCTATCCCTCCAGCAGAGGCTGCGATTCGTGACCGCGGTGAACGGCGAGGGCTTCTCGGAGGTAGTCTTGGATTCCTCCAGGGACGTCGCTGTCTTCTTCTTCGCCTCCAGCGGCAAGGCCGCCGAGGCGTCGGAAAAGGTTGCGATCTACGTCAACCGCTGCGCTGAGCGCTTCGAGGAGCTCAAGGTTCGCACGATCCGCGTCGTGCGATTCGACATGTCTCTGTTCGCGGCGCCGCCTTCGGTGCAGGTCTCTGAGGTGCCGAGCATGGTCTTTTTCCCTGCTTTCTCGAAGGAGCCGCCGTACCAGGTCTTCCGCGGGAAGTGGAAGGTGCAGCAGCTCATGTGGTGGATCCAGGACCGGGCCAGCTTGGGGTTCAGCTTGCCGGAGCTGCCGCACCTCGACGAGCAGGAGGCCGCGCTGTACTGGGAGCAGAAGGAGGGCCTGGACGAGGTTCGGCAGCGCAGGGTCGCCAGCGAGAACGAAGGCAGCAAGCGCCAGCGGCTCGAGCTGTGACTGGCGGCGCGGGCTGGCGGGTGGGCTCCACGTGCGCGTGGGTGACCAACAGTGCCAGCCAGGTTTGCGCGCCGGTGTCGAACATATAGTACGCATGCGTGTTCGTGGCTGCTTGTGGATATTCCCGCATGATTGCACCGTCGGGCAGGAACTTGAAGGGAAGCAGGCGGCGGACAACGACCAGTTGATCCTTCCCCTCCTCCCTTCCCGAAAGGAGGAACACACTCAGAGGAGGGGGGAGGAGAGAGGATGGGAGTCGGTTTCGAAGGAACTCTCATAGTACAGTCTCGCTTTTCGGATAGACCGGTCACGATGCTTGACGGGGACTCCACCACGAGGTTTCCTCTGCTCCGCCTCCCCTCCTCTCTCTCTTTCTCGTCATCCAAGGTGTGCGAATGTGATCGCGTGTTGCTCTTTCCATGTGCGGCGCGCGAATTCGGACGATCCAGACCATGGCGCGTTTTCTCTGTCGGTCGTGCTCTGGGCTCTGGCGGGATCGATCCGACACCGCTGGCGCCGCGCCCCTGCCCCCCCTTCGAGTGGGCCAGCCCGCGTGGCCAGTGCCGCCACGGGTAGTGCCGCCACCAGTGGAGCGTGGCCGCATCCGCGATGATTCAATCAGTTCATCTGGCTGCGTAGCCCGAGTCCTTCAAGTTGCGCGAGGAGTGTGGGGGGGATTTCTTGAGGGTGTAAAGGTAGGCTGGCCTTCGCGCGGGGTGGCATCGGGGGGCAACCAGGAGTAGTCGGCCTCCTGGAGCTCTTGAGCGTCGGCCTATCACCATTCTGATGCGGACCACAGGGATTCCATGGGCTCCTGCTTATAAGCATAAGCGTTCGGGGGTCCGCGCAGATCTCTTTGATCTGTGCTGGATCCTCGTGGCGGCGGGCGTGGCCACTGGCGCGCTCTGAGTGCCAGGGGAGCCAGCACCGGCCCAACAGAAATTTCGCGCAGGCCTCCGGAAGCTCCTATTCATGGCGTTTCTTCTCCCTCGATCCCGACTCCCCTCCCCCAAGCCTTCCTCGCCGACCGTTCTTCGTGGCAGAGGGGTGCAGGGTCGTGATGACCCCGCCGCCGCTGCTGGGCGGCTTCGCCGCTGGAGGGCCGTCGCCGCCTCCGGGCAGCCTCAGGCCGTGGAGGGTGAGGGGAAGGAAGAGGGAGAGCGCATGAGGAGGAGGATGAGGAGGAGGAGGAGGAGGAGGAGGAGGGAATGGGAATGGGACTGGGATTGAGTTTGGGCGGCCGGGGCCGCCTGCCGCCGCGGCGGCTCAGACCGAGTATTCGTACTCGGCGTGCTTGCCCAGGGACTCCCCAGCCACCTGGGCCTCAAACTCCTCCGAGAACGCGACGACGGACCCGCGTTGAACGCCTCGTCCACGATGGCCTTGACGCCCAGACCAGCACGACGCATGGCCCCAAGGACCATCTCCCAGTCGTGCCCGCCGATCCCTTTTGCCTTCATGAGCTGGTCCGGGAAGCGCAGCTTCTCCTCGTAGTCGTCGTCGACGCCCTCCTGAGGATCACCTTCGGCGACTCGTGGAGCTGCCCCCGCAGCATCTCCAGGAGGGCCGCCCTCACGACATCCTCCTCCAGCGTCTCGTGGAGCTTCTCCCGCAGAATCACCATGAAGATCGGCCCCTAGACGATCTTCACCAGCGAGTCGCAGAGCCAGGCGGGCAGTCCGCGCCGCGACCTCCTGCGAGTAGGCCTCCTGGTTGGCCTCGATCACGGCCTTCGGCTCGTGGACGGTGTTCTCGACGGATTCGGCCTTCGGCACCTCCACAATCATCACTTGACCCTGGATCTTCACAAAATCCTGGGACAGTATCTCGACCTTCGGCACGCGCACGGTGGTCACGACGGACTCGGGCTTTCGGCACCTCCACGATCTTTCCGGCACCGTGGATCTTATCGACATTTTGCGACACGGTGTAGCTCTTGGTCTCCAGGTTCTCCAGCCCGCCTTCCGTGACGTCCTCGCCGGCGACCGCGCCGTTGTCCAACAGTTGCTCCCCGAAGTTAAAGCCGACCTGCAGCCCGCCCTCCGTGAGGCTGTTGCCGACGACCGCGGCCTCGTCCAGCACCTGCTCCCCGAAGTTCGAGCCGAACTCGCACTTGTCGCCGAACTCGGCCGTGGGCGCATCGCTGTAGGCCTCGCCCTCCTGCATCACGTACTTACCATCGGCCACTTCACGTGATTCTCGGTCTCGTTGGCCTCGTCTTTCCGCGCGCGGATGGTGTGCCCGACGGACTCGGCCTTCGGCATCTCCACGACCTTCCCGGCATCCTGGATCTATTCGATCTCCTTGGACACCATCTTCGGCACCGTGACGTTGTTCTCGACATTCTCGTTTGCGATCTGCCACGCGTGGAAGATCGTCTCGACGTACACTACCGTCGGCACATCCACTGTTTTCTCGACCACCAGCTTGGGAAGATGGGGGTCGCGGCGAGCGAGCCGCCGCTCACGACCTCCACACCCTTCGCACCTCGACGCCGCTCTCGACGTGCTGCGCCACCGCGTCGTCCTGCTCGTCCACGTCCACCTCCAGGAGGGCAGGCAGGTCCCCGATGAAAAACGAGCCCGTGCGGCTGCCCGACAGCTCGTGCTCGGCAGCGGTGCGCTGCCAAGTCTGTTCGGCGGTCGCCCGAGCCCCGCTGCTGCCCCCGTCCTCCGCCTCCCCAGCAAAGAAGCGAGCAACCAGCACCTCCGCGATAAAGTAGGAGCGCGCCTCAATCTCGACGTCGCCGCGGCGGGCGACGAGGAGCGGCTGCGCGCTCGCCATTCCACCTCGCCAGACCATGGCTTGCCGCCACGAACCGCTCTGAAGAGCGCGGCGGCAAAACGCAGGCGCTCGGGGGCGCAGCCCGGGCCCAGAACGGCTAGGAAGAGGAGGAGAATGAGGAGCTTGCGGCGGAGGCGCAGGCGGTGGCGGAGGCTAGACTCGACCCCAAAGGGTCTTGCACACGAATTCGACCCTCGGGACCTCCCAAGCCTCCCAGACTCAGCCCCAGCACGGCATGGCCGCGCCAGGGGCAACGCTTGAGAGGTCAAGGGGGTCCTCGGGGCCCGAAACACCACGGGGCCTACGGGCCTGGGCCTCCGCCCTGGCCTCCAGAGCTCTGAACCCCAACGGCTGGGCATCGGCCAGCTGAAGCCCGAAAGAAGGCAGGACTTCCAGGACGCTGGGACTCTTAGGGCCAGCCGTCGGGGCACCCGTTTGGGCCACCGCTGGAGGCTCGGGGGGAAAATGCCCAGACCAAAATTCGATCTCGGACTCTAAGGGCGACCGCAAGCTCCCAAGAAGCCTGTTCCCTTTGGGGTGCTTCAAGTGCTTCAAAGCGGAGTTATTATTCTTGGCACTGGGGATCGGGCCTCCTGGACATTTATCCTGGAGGCCTCGTCACCGTTTATCAGATACATACCCTCGGCACGTTGTACACAAGAGGGGGCTGCCGCTGCGCCGCTGGGCCGATCGTGCCTTTTCATCGACGAAAATGGGCGCCGCGAGCAAAGTGTGCCCGCCGACGCGCCAAGGCTGCAGCCCAGCGGGCACGACATCGGGCTCCGTCGGCGTGCTCCCCACAGTCGCATGGGAGCTGGCCGCGGCCTCAACGTCGGCACCCTCCACTTCATCCTCGAACTTAGCTGGCCACTGCGGCCACTCTCCAATGTCAATCAGCCTCAGTGCCACCACGCCCCGAGTCGAGCATGTTGGCACGCGAAATGTGCACCTCGTGCGCGGCGGCGAACCGCGCCGCCTGGCGAGCCAGCGTCTGGCAGCCCTCGACAGCGTGGCCGTCATCGAGGTTCACCCTGGCCGCCGCCGCGCCCTGCTTGGGTCGCCCGTCGGCGCGAGCATTGCTGTCCAACTCGAACTGCGAGACGAGGCCGTCTGCGACGGCCTTGGGGCCCAAGTGGGCCTTGATCTTGATGACCGTCACGTCCTGCAGCTGCTCGGCCTGGCCCGCCCACTGGTTCGCTCGCTGGCTGCTGGCGGCGGCCGCCGCCAACGGGTTGGCCGCGCAGCGCACTGTGGCCATGCAGTCCACGTAGAGCCTGTAGCTGCCCCCTGCCACCTGAACCGTGAGGACTTTCACGGCGTAGTCCTCGCGGTCCCTGGCCAGCTGCTCGGGGGCCCCCGCAATCGGAACCGCCCCCCGCGCCTCTGCCGCCAGCCTGCAGGCCGCATCAAAGACCACCACGGACCAGCCCGCGGCGCGCAGTCGCGGGTAGGCCTGGTCGAGGCCCGAGCCGTCCACAAAGACGTGGTGCCCGTGGAGGTGGGGCCCCAGCGTGCACCAGCCCGTCGAACTCTCGAAGTGGTCCGTTGCTGGCCGATCAGGCCTGTCCAGGTCGACACACGTGGTCTTGTCTAGATTGCCTCCTGAGGAGAGACCCCTTGAGAAGGCAAGCTCTGAAATGCCACCCTCACCTCCACACAGCTCCAACATATCCACGCAATTGTTGTTGCCATAGCATAGAGTAGCCACTATGCTGTATATGTCAGCGCGTGCGTCGGGCATAGATGTGGGGGGGATAAGGAACAGGTCATCTTCCCCGTCAGAGCTAATCAGCTCGACAGGGACGTCAGTGCTCCAGGTCGCCATAAGATCCTGTCCGAGTCCTGACAAGTCAGGGAAAAGGCCCCTGGCGAACAGGTCGGTGAAAAGGACAGCCCACCGTCCCTGGCCAGCTGCTCGGGGGCTTCCGCAGTCGGAACCGCTCCCCGCGCTTCTGCCGCCAGCCTGCAGGCCGCATCAAAGACCACCACGGACCAGCCCGCGGCGCGCAGTCGCGGGTAGGCCTGGTCGAGGCCCGAGCCGTCCACAAAGACGTGGTGCCCGTGGAGGTGGAGCCCCAGCGTGCACCAGCCCGTCGAACTCTCGAAGTGGTCCGTTGCTGGCCGATCAGGCCTGTCCATCAATTCCGATGCGTCAGGGAAAAGGCCCCTGGCGAACAGGTCGGTGAAAAGGACAGCCCAGGCTCTCAACTCGATCCGCGGCTCCGCGCAGCGGCTCCTCCAAGTAGTCACGCCTCCAGGCCCCGTGAGCCTCGCAACGAAAGCGCTTGTGGAAGAGCGAGCCGTCCTGGAACCCGCAGAGCTGGCAATTGGACGGCGCCGCGCGCGAGCTGTCAGCCGCTGCGACCCTGGCCTGGAACCAGTAGGTGTTCTGGATGAGGCTGCGCAGCGCCCGCTGGTGGTGCTGGTCCCAAACCCCAGACCGATGACTGGCAAGATCCAGGACCGGTTGCCAGAAGGGCTGGATGCTCCAGCCCCACATGCTGGGGCCCTGCCTGGCCACCCCCTCCAGCCCAATGGCGACGCGGCAATGCTGCTCCACCAGGCTGCCAAAGAAGGCAGGAGAACGCCTCCTGGCGTCGTAGGCGGCCCCCGTGATGTCATGGACCAGGTAGGGGTCGCCTTGCATGAAGCCCCAGCCGACGCGCTCCAAGGTGAGGACCAGCGCGCTGGTGGGGTCCTTGACCTGCCGCCAGGGATGCCGTTGCTGGGCGAGCGCCAGGCCCCTGGCAGGGCAGGAGCGGGCTGCCGCCCCAGGCAGCAGCGATAGGCCATGAGCGCAGTCCTGTCGACGATGGTCAGCGGGCCCCGCTTCCAGCCATTCGCTTGGGCCAGGCTGGCCAGCCCCAAGGCGGCCCCGCGGGGCAAGCGCCCTCTCGCCTTGATCGCCCCGACGCGCAGCTGGCGCAGCCAGCCGTTTGCGACGCCCATGATGGCCGAACCCCAGGTGGCCTTGGCCGTGGGGCCTGCACGGTAGACCCTCGCACGGCCCAGGCCAGGACGGAACAGATTAGTGAGCTTCTTGCCCTGAGCTCGCGCCTGCTGCTCTCGTGTGGCCGCGGTCGTGACGCGGCGGTAGGGCCCTGAGATCCCGTCTCCGCCGAGGTCCTTGTGCATGTCCACGAAGTCGTCGGGCCCGAGGTCCCAGCCAGGTCGCCGCATCAGCGCGTGGCGCAGCTCCTTGCTTGTGGCGAGAGCCTTGGTCTTGTGCCTGCTCAGCGGCAGGTTAGCCTCTCGCACCTTCTCGTAGAAGGCCCTGTAGGTGGCTCCCAGCTGCTGGGCCACCATGGAGCGGGGCCCTGTGGCGTGGGCCGACGCGTCGTCCACCACGTCGAGCAGCCTGGCAATGGGCGCCGCTGCCGCCGCGGCCCGCAGCGCCGAGAGCAGGGGCAGCTTCGCCAGCGCTGTGGCGCTTGAGCAGCCAGCCACCACCGTGCCGTTGGGCGCCACCGCCTCGCTGAGGCAAGAGCTGATGCGCGCCCGTCGTGGCGCCAGGTAGGTGACGCAGAGGGCTCTGAGGAGCCCGAGGTCGAGCCCCCAGGCCCGCGCCGCCACCTTGAGCCCGGCGTGGCCGCTGCGCGCGTAGTACTTCTGCAGATCCATGTAGATGGAGGCGGCCTCCTCTTGCACGTGCTTGGCGTGGGCCACGAACACATTGTGGAGCCAGGCCGCCCTGTCGCATCCTCGCGAGGCCGAGGTCCCCCAAAAGGGGGTTTGCTCCAGCGACCTCTCCAATTTGGCCGTATAGCCCAGGCGCACTCTTGACCAGATCCTGGCCAGCAGCGGCATGAGCCCGATGGGCCGCTGCCCGCCATCGGGCTTCGGCAAGAAGACCATGATCGCGGTCCACAGCTCTCCGCAGTAGGGGGAGCGCTCCCAGGAGTTGAGCAGACTGGCGAGCCTGGCCAGGATGTCCTCTCCCACCTCCAGCATCAAGCGCGGGTGGAAATTGTCCCAGCCAAGGCCCGTGTTTGGAGAACTTGCGCGACGCGAGCTTCACGTCGTCCACCGTGGTCGGCGGCAGCACCCACTCGCCAACGCCCCAAAGACCAGGGTGCTCCTGGCCGCTCCGACTGGGACCAGACCAGAGGGGGAGCCAGTCAGCTAGCACCCTCTCCAGAGCAGGCTGGCCCACCAGAGCATGGTCCACCGTGCCTACCTCAAGGACGAGGTTGGGCTCTCCATGGGTCTTCTTGATAACCTTGTGGGCCAACGAACCCTGACGTTCAAAGGCCTGCTCCGAGAAGTCATCCCACTTGATTTGTTGGCCTTTGCATCCTCCTTGGTGCTTAGCCACAACCTGCTCCATCACGAGTAAGAATGTGTAGCCCAACTCAGTCTGGAGGCCGATCTCGCCCCATAAACTCAGGAACACCGTGCCATCGAACATCGTGATGGACTGCTCCTGGAACTTGACCTTCAAGCGGCTGGCTGACTCGAAGAGCTGCTGCGCTCGCCCGGCCCTGTAGCAGTCGGGCAGGGCGTTGGGCCCGATGGGTCCCACGTCCCACCTTCTCTTGGACATGTGGCGCAGCGACAGCCAGAGGTAGGTGACCTCCGATGCTCGATCAAAGCGGTTCTCCTGGACCTTGGCCTCCGAAGGTACTGTGACCGTCCTGAGGCCCTTGGACCTGCCCTTGTAGTACCGAGCCTCACTGCTGGGCATTCCATGCAAAGCCTGCAGTGCCTCCTCAGCCTGATCAAACCAGCCCTTGACTACACCCTCAAGGCCTGAGCCAGGCGGTGGCCAGGGGAGGGTGGCCACTACCTGGTCGCGCCTGGTCCTGGCCTCCTCATCGGCTTCGAACTCCAGACCAAAACATTTCGGCGCGCGCTGCGTCTGGATCATGGGCCGCTTCCAGCAGCCACGCAATAGGAGCGACACTACCTGGTGCGGGCCGTTGGGGGTGTCCGCGTGGCACGTGATGGAGTACACCAGGTCCTCTAGCGCGCGCGAGATGACGAAGTAAGCGTACTCATTATCGTTGCATGTGGCCAACCCAGGAGCCAGGACAGCTCCTCCCATGAGCTCAGGCCAGCCTGAGGTGGCCAGCTCGCTGGCCTCAATGTTCCAGTCGCCACCTATGATCAAAGGCTCGTCCAGGTGAGCGCACCACGCGTGGATGCCTTCCAGAAGTTGCCTGTGGGCCCCCTGGGGCCCGATCGAGTCCTCGAGGTACACCGAGATCATGGCAATCATGGTGCCCTCGCCCACGGAGGCTCGACGAGCGATGAACCGATGTGGGGCCCCATCCCAGGGCAGAAGGTATCTCGCGGTGCCCAGCAGCGACGAGGAGACTATGGCCACTCCCGACGAGACCGCCGTGGCGGCATCTCCAGTCCTCAGGACCCCTGAGGCCGCGAGTCGGTGGCCTCCTCGGCTGGCCCAACCATGGGCCTGCTCCACCGCCGTGTTAGATGTGAAGCGCGTCTCCTGGACGAACATCGCGTGCGGTGCCATCCCCTTCTTCCTCATCCACTCGTGGACACTGGAGGCCGTGTTCCACGTGTTGCCGTCGTAGGTGCGCACGGTAAGCTTACCCTCGAGCTGCCCAGGCGCAGGCACCAGAGCACCCTGGTCGGGAAGCAGGCGATCCAACTGCAGCAACACACCTTCGCCCAGCCCAGCCTGGGCCCCGAGACGCTCCCTCCTTTTAAACCCGTGGGCACCTGCCTGGCAGGAGGGGTCTGCGGGTCCCAGGCTTGTGGGCGCGGTCGCCGAGCCCGAAGACGCCATCATACCTGTCGTCGCGGAGGCCAATCCTGAAGTCGCCTCCCAAGAACTCCAGGTACCTCCATGTCGCTCATGTGGCAGGGCCTCTCCCGCCTGGTCAGAGCCGTGGTCAACGCTTCCTCCCGCTGCCACGGGCATCGACCACCCCCCCGTCGGGGGCCGTGGCAGCGGGGCACCTGGTGGGGGAGGCTGCCGTCCGCGCGTCCGCGGCTCCCTCGCTCCAGTTTGAAGCGGACCAGGCCGACCGTTGCTGGGAGAGGCCATGCCAATCGCCGAACTCGCCGTCCCCGCGGTCGCCGAGCCCGAAGACGCCATCATACCTGCCGACGCGGAGGCCAATCCTGAAGTCGCCTGCCGAGAACTCCAGGTACCTCCATGTCGCTCATGTGGCGGGGCCTCTTCCGCCTGGTCCGAGCCGTGGTCAACGCTTCCTCCCGCTGCCACGGGCATCGACCACCCCCCCGTCGGGGGCCGTGGCAGCGGGGCACCTGGAGGGGGAGGCTGCCATCCGCGCGTCCGCGGCTCCCTCGCTCCAGGTCGAAGCGGACCAGGCCGACCGTTGCTGGGGGAGGCCATGCCAATCGCCGAACTCGCCGTCCCCGCGGTCGCCGAGCCCGGAGACGCCATCATACCTGTCGTCGCGAAGGCCAATCCTGGAGTCGCCTGCCGAGAACTCCAGGTACCTCCATGTCGCTCACGTGGCGGGGCCTCTCCCGCCTGGTCAGGGCCGTGGTCAACGCTTCCTCCCGCTGCCACGGGCATCGAACGTGAGGGCGCGGGAGTGTGACGGTAGGGGGCTGAATCCCCTTCCCCCGCGCCCAAAGGCATCGCAGCCCGCGCGCGGCTACCCGCGGGGCTTAGCGCCATCAGCAGCGCCAGCAGACCCTGGAGCAGCCTGGCCACCAGCCTTCGGCTCGGCGCGCTGGCGGGCATGCTCCGAGGCCGAGTCGCCGAGCTTCGCCGCGTTGCGTCGGATCTGCTCCGCCGCGGCGTCGCCTGCCGCGGGTGCTGCTGCGGCCGCTGCGGCCGCTGGATCCCGCTGTTCCCTAGCGGGCTCGCCGCCAGCTGGCGGGGTCGCGGGGGCCGGCGGCGGCTCTGCGGCGGCCGCAGGGTCGGCCTGGCCATCCTCGGTGTCATCGCCGAGCTTCCGCTTCTTCTTGATCGCCTCCTCGGCCTCCTGCATGATGCGCCGCGGCTGCTCCTGGCACTGCTGCTCGAAGTTCTGCTGGGCGACCCGCATGATGTCATGGCCCTCCGCGCAGAGGCGCTTGAGGTTCGTCTGAGCCTCCTCCTCCAGCTCGCCAAAGTTCTCGAGGGACTCGGCGTCGAAGTTAAAGGTGAGCTGCTTGTCCACCTCCAGAATGGGCGCTCCCACTCCCGACGCATGAGCCCGACGGCGGAGGAGCTGGGCCTCCTCGGCCTGAGCGCCGGCGAGGTGGGGCGCGCAGGTGTCGCGCCAGCTGCGGCAGTCAGCCAGCTGCGCCTCCGCAGCGGCCATGGCGTCGGCGGCGTCGTCGAGCCAGCGCTGGAAATTGACTCGGCGGTGAGTGGCCGAGTGCAGCTGCGGCTCCAAGGTCCTCTCCGTAGCCGCTGGCGACGGCGGCGCATACCCCCTCGCAGCATCAGCCGCCTCACGAAGACGAGCGGTAATGTCGGGGTCGGGGATGGCCAGCAGCAGGTCGAGCTCAGATTGCGCCGAGGTCGACCAGGGCGCATCAGGGAAGCTGGTGCGGACACCATGTCCCAAGGCCGCGCCCCCCTTGCCACCGCCAGACGCCGTGCCGTTGACGCCCTTGCCGCCCTTCTTGCCCCCCTTCGGCTGGGACTTGCCTCCGCTCCCCTTCGGCTCGCCGCCATCTGCCCAGGCGCCGTAACGCGGCGACGGCTTGGCTGGCGGGAGCTCCGGGCAGTGGCCACAGTGCCAACAGGTCGGATTCTTGCGAAAGTTCCACCTGTAGCGGCACGCCGTGCAGATGACGAAGCCAGGTTGGGTCCTCTTCGGCGCCATCGCGAAGCCGAGGGCGCCCAGGACTGCTCAGCCGCGGGGAGGCGACAGGCAGCAGTCGACGGGGGCGGACCCGCCGACTGAAAACCGCTCGCGAACTGCCGCGGACTAGCGGTATCCAGTTGCGCCAATGCGGGCTCAGCCAGCCCCAGCATCGGTCTTGAGCCAAAATGGCTACGGAGGCGGTGGCGGAGGAGCAAGGGGAGGAGGAGGAGGAGGAGGAGGAGGAGGAGGAGGAGGAGGAGGAAGAGGATAAGTCCGTAACGATTTTGGCTAACGTCCGTAGCCTTATGGTTCCGGATTTGGCCTTTTCTGGCAAGGGGGAGCAGCGGCCCCCAGAAGCTTCCCTTGTTTGCCCGTCCAGGCGAGGTTCCCATGCGTGAGCTTCTGGTGGAGCAGCTTGTCCTGGTGAAGCAGCATGCTGGTCGCAGTGTGTCCGAATCGCAGCAGAACGGGTGCTGGAGGTGCGCGGGGTGTCGTTGCCAGCGCAATGAGGCTTGGTGGAGCTGGTGCAAACATTGTTGAACGACCCGCGCGGCTCCCGCGTTCGACACGTCTTGGCGTGATCAGCAGGGCACCCCTGGTGTGTAGTGCAATGGTTCACCTGCTTTTTGGCAAGGTACCAGCTGCAGGCAGTCGGGTGCCACTGCCTGCCCCTCTGCAGCCAGGTCCGCAGTTCGGGGGGAAAGGTGGTTGCGCCTTGGGCACGGGCTCAGGGAATTCTGCGGTCCGAGGGCTGCAGGTTGTCGGCGGTGGTGCGTATTTCAGCGCTCGCAACCCCAGTTCGGTGTTAGCGACCTTCGTCGGCTCGGGCAGCTGGCCAGTATTTTCGATGCTGTTGGCGGCAAGCATCAGCAGCAGCACTATGGAAACGTCATAGCCAGGCTGGAAGTGGTTTAGAGACCGTCATCACTTTTTATTGCCCGCATGCCCACGCACGCGAGTGAGCAAACACGAGCGCAGCTGGACAGGGCAGTCCTGACGGCGGAAGACACGTTGAAAGTCCTCTCAGGGAGGCCAAGCAGCGAGCTGCGAAGGTTCACGGTGAGTTTACCAAGCGGGAGTTTGCGCATCAGGCGGTCGTGTGGAACCTCAACAAAACAGTATTGCCACTGGCACAGGCCCACGCGGCGGCCGACAAAGACCCCGAACCATCTCTGGATTTGAGGCGCTTCTCGGGGGTGGCGAGCTCGAGCGAGATGGCCGCGGGGTCTTCGACTTTGATGATGAAGGTGCGTCTCTCCGCCGGAGTAACGTTCTGAGCTCGAGAGACGCGAGCAGCAAGTCATCGGCATCCTTCGCGAGTCGGCGAAGGCCGCCTTGGGCGAGGCCAGAGAGAAGGAGGCCTCGATGTTCGAGGAGCAGAAGGAGTTCGCCAGGAGGAAGACGGAGTCCAAGCGTCGTCGTGCGAGCCTGGGTCAGGAGGGGCGTCCCCGCTGAGCCTGCTGCCCCAGGTGAAGCTGGAGGATCCAAGGCTGCTGCGGCGGCGCTGTGGCTCCAGGCTCGCCAGGATCTCAGGGGGGCCCTGCAGCTGGTGGCGTGCTAGACCGAGATCGCGAGGGGGCCTGTCTGCCGACAGGGCCATGTGATCCCGCGGGGAATTCCCAGGGTGCAGCAGCAGTTATCACAGTTCTCAGCAGGTCTGTGATTTTTCAGGCGGCTCGAACGCGAGCGCTGTCGGTTTTCTCGCCTGGATGGCTTCCAGTGCGATCCGCAGGCGCCCTTTTCTGTGACCAGTAGATGTGGCAGTCTGGATAGTTCGACGCGTTGGACTCCCACTGCGGCAACTGAGCCCTCTATTTTGCCCTGTCTGGAGTTCGGCTTCCACGTCGTGCTCGGGGCCAGCGGCCTGTTTATCGCCGCGGGCCTCAGGGCGCTCACTCGCCGAGCTTAGGATAGCGGAGGCCCCGTTGCGGAAGGGTGCCCTGTGGACCGTGTTTCGCGGCAATGGCGCCCTCTGCCCGTTCGTTTTGGAATTCGGCTTCGCTGGCTTGCTCGCGGCCGGCGGCGCCCTTTTCGCCGCGGGCCTCGCCGAGCCTGAGATAGTGAAGATCCCCATCGCGGATTGAGCTCATCGCAGGCCGGCGCCCAATTGGGCCCGGGGGGCGGTGCCGCGACGGGGGGCCCGGCGACGCGGGGGTCGATGGAGGGTCGGCGGCAGATATTTCCATGGGCCAGGTTTTTGGGGGCGTCGTCGACTGGGCGCGTCGTCGACTGGGCTTTTCCATGGGCCTTCGGGCGCGGGCGGGCCTCCTCGCCCCCCTGACTCGGGCGATCCTGCGCAGATCTATTTGGGCGGCGCGATCTTCAGTGCCGCTCGGTGGATTGCAGGGCGGGGCGGTCCTGGGGGCGGGCGCCCGGGGCGACTGAGATGGCGTGTGCCGTTTGCGCAGGGGTTGCTGCGACGGTCTCCTCAGGTGCATGTGCTTGCCGGAGTTCCAAGTGGCCGCTCGATTCGCCAGTTCGCTGAACATTCCAGCGCGCGCCTGGGCGGGATCGGGGGGGCGGCGGCGGGGCGTGCTTGCGCGGATAAGGACGCATGATAAAGACAGTTGTGATCGTGCAATAGCAAGGCGCTGGGCGGGGGCCATCAATCCCTTCGCTAGGAGATGCGGCGCCTGCCTGGGCCTCGAGCTCCAGATGCAACCGTGGAATATCATGATAACGAAGCGTCTAGTCTAGATGTTCGTCAAGACTCTGCACCACAGCGCAAATTCAATTGAGGCTTTCCGGCTACTGTGCCCGAGGGGCGCATTGCACCGCCGAGTTGTTTTTTCCTTGGGGGGAGTTGCTTGCCAAGTCTGCCGCAGCGTTCGCCCCCCCCCCCCCCCGCCCTCTGCGCCCTCGTTCGAGCCGCGGCCAGAGTTGGCGCGCGCGCAGTCTCGGAGCGACGCGCGCACTGAACAGCGCGTTCAGTTTCCATTTCTCCAGGGGGTCGCGGTCCGACCTGACGAGAAGGGCTGCGTGAAGAGCAGGTGAGGGGCCGTTTTCTCCGTCTCGCTGGACCCGAGCAGGGTCGCGGTAAGGATGACCCCCCCGGGGGAATGGGCGTCGGCGATCCGTCGTTTGTCGGGGTAGGCTTCGCTCCTGAAGCGCAACGGCCACTCCTATGCATCGTGGGGCCCTGTGTCGATGGGTCAATCCCGTGGCCCCTTTAGCGTTGGGGGCGACTGGGGCGCCGCGCCTGCTGACCTGTCCAGTCATGGGTCGGCGGCCGAGCTTCGAGGGCGGATTGTGGGCTCAGGGAGATCACTTGCCGATCGGAATGGTCGCATTCTGGATAGTTCCCCTGTCTCTGACGTTCTGGCACCCAGTGATATCAGCTGCGTTTTTGCGGCCGATGTGTTCTCGGCGCCCCGCCGGCGGCCAGTGGCCCGGTAGTTGCGCGGCAGAGCTGCCCCTGCCAGCGCGATTGTTTGCGATGGGCCCAGCAAATTCCCGCCGGGGGCCCCCGTGGATCTTTCGCCCCCCCCCCCCCCGCGGCCTGTCGGCCAGCCTCCCCGGGGAAGCCGGTGGCGCAGGCCCCCCGGGGGGGTCTAGACGGGGCCAATTCGGGGTCCAGTGGCTTTCCGGAGATCGAGCTGCTGGGCGCCCGCGGGGCCCCGGAGGGCCAGGGGGCGGGGTGCCGAGGTCGTGGTTTAGGCTGGTCGCTAAAAGGGCCGCGCGGGCTGCCCGGGGTGAGGGGGCACTTTTCCCGTCGCGGGCGGGGGCGCTCAGTCTTGGAGAAGGGTGGCTAACTTGTTTAGGGGGGGTGCTCGCGCCCATGCCTTGCCTGAAGTCGCGATGCCATGTTGGCGTGTCGCCTACTAGAGAAGATGACCATTGGCCCGCGCATTTTCAGGGGCCGCAGCCTGAGCGAATGTTTGCCAGCCTGCAGCAGATTGGTCAAGTCCATCCTCGGCGTTGCTCCGCGATCCCCCCCCGCCTCGCTGGTAACCAGGCAATGCGTCTCGAGGCAGCTTTCTCTAGTGCGCGCGGAGCACATCGTGGCCGTTTTTTTTTCAGATGCCGCGGCTACCGGCGAGGGCCGGGCTCAAAGATATACTAAGTGTATTGCGGGGTAGAGGCCTCTTCATGTTCTCCGAGGGGAGTCTTGCCACTCCTGGCCCCGAAAAGCAATTGGAGGGCCATCTGCGTGATTGGGGGGGGGATTGGGTTAGAGATGTCTCGGGGCTTGGGGGGCCTCGCCGCGAGTTGCGCGCGAAGGGCCTCTCGGCGTTCCTGGCCGCCCAGGGGCGCCCGCGAGTTCATTTCGAGCCTGGTGATGTCCGACGAGCTGCCCGAAAGTTCAAGGCCTGGGCTTTCTTGGGAGTTGACCGCCTGGGGCCTCGTGGCTTCTGTTTGGTTTCTGATGTATGCCTGGAAGGGTTGCGCCTTCTGTGAGGCTTGTTTGTGCGTTTGGGAACGCTGCCGGCCCAACCCTCTTCGGCCCCCGTGCCGCCCTTGCCCGGGCCCGAGGGGGGCGCGAGGCTCATCTGCCTGATTGGCATGGCGCGGAGACTCCGCGGCAAGCTCCCCAGGGATGCCGCGGGGAGTTGGGGGGGCCCAGAACGATGGATCGCGCCGTGATGGGGCGAGGGGAATGGGAGAGAGCTGTTCGCGAGCAGTCGTCTTCCACAGGTCGCGCTCTTGCCCGACAACTTGACGTGGCCAACAGTTTTCCGGACCTCACCGAGGCCTTCGAGAAGGCTTCGCGCGGGCATCTCATTGCAGCGGCTGGTGGCCTATCAGATTCGTCTGTGCCTGCGGGCGCATCGGGCCCCGAACTTTCTCCTCCGGGGTCGCCGTGCATCCAGATGCGCGGCGGTTCTTTCGAGACATCTCCGCGCGTCGTTGGCGCGGCCCCGCTCGCGTGCTACTATTGCATTGCGGCCGCGAAAGCGCTGCGTCGGGGCCGTGAAGCTCGGCATCTTGTCATCTCGTTGTCCAAGGGGGGGGTTGCTGCTACTTCCTCGGAGGTCGCTCAGCAGATCGCGACAGAGCTTCAGGATTGGACGCCCAGGCCTTCGAGTCATGATCGGAACCTGGGGGCGGACATCGCTGGGCGCCTCGCTGGAGGGCGCCGGGCAGGGGTTCAGGCTCAGCGGAGTCGCGAAGTTCGACCCCGGGTAGGCAGGCTGCGATCGCGCGAGCCACGGCGCAAGAAGCTCTCCCTCGTCGCGAAGGCAGGGGCGATCCCAGTGTAGTCGCGCGGCACTGGCGTCTTGTGGATCTCGAATCGCAGGCTAGAACGTCTGCGAGCGGCAGTGGGACTGGGCCTCTTCGGGTCTGCTCGAGGCAGGTCGCCTGCCATCTCGCTTTGATTTTCCCCGGCGCCCGAGGCAGAACCCAAGTTGCGTTAGCGGCGCGTTGCCTCTGGCGGCTCGGGGCCAGGCATCCCGGAGGGGGCGGGCCCATCGAGGCCAAGTGGAGTTCATTATTTGTTCCGCGCGGGAAGGGGAGTCGTTCTCTTGGGGGAAGGCCGAAGGGCCGACTGGAGCGGTGATTCCCACTTTGCGTCGGTTTGGATGGGCCCCCCAGGGTCTTCGGCGGGGGGCCCATCTTTCGGGGCCGGCCCTGGGCCCGGGTGCGATTCGGGCGCGCGCGCGCGTTCATCCGAGTACTGCTACGAGAGATCATTGGTTTGCCAGCGTAGACTGTGGATATCGGAACATGAGTATTTCAAGTCCTGACTGGGTTCTGCTGTTCCGGCTTGCCACGGGTCTAGGTCCTCGGGCAAGGCGGCGCAGGCCGGTTCGCTGGCTGCCTGTGCGTCGGGGGGGGGGCTCGCTCCGCGGGCAGAGCTTTCAGGGCCGTCGGGTTTTGAGTCCTCGGCGCCGGGTGCGTTTCGGTTCCAGGGGCGCGGGGCATCGCCGAGTCCGCATTCGCGATGCGGGCTGTCCGTCTAGACGCGCGCTTGGCTATGGCAGGTCATTTCGACTGCGGCAATCGGGGGGGCCCAGAGATCCCTTGCCATCCAGGTGTTTGCAGCAATGTGTGATTTCGTATATGCCTCGCTTGCGCGGTGTCAGCTACTGGCGGTGGGTGGTTCCTCCTCGCCGCGGCTGGATCGCTGGGCGCGCCTGCGTCGACGGGCCCGCTTTGGGCCCTGAGCTTCGCTTGTTCACTAGGGCCGCATGGGCGTTTCTGGTTTTCGACGACGCTGGAGGCATCTTAGCCTCGGCGCGTGGCTCTTTGGAGCATGGTCTGCGCGCTATTTGCGGCCCCTAAGTGCGCGCCGTGCTGATGTGTTGTCGGCTCGCGGGTCCAGGCGAGAATGTGGTTGGTTCTGATTGTGGGCGTCTGATCAAAGTGTGGGCCCAGGGGCCCTGTGGGGGCCGATGTAGGCGCGGGTTATATTCCTACGGTGAGTTCTGGCATGAGATTGGCTTTCGGCGCGTGCATCGTGGGCCCGAGAACTTCCAGGTTTTCGAAATTCCAGCTGACCAGAGAGGGCCTGTAGTTGCGAATGCTGGGGGCCCGTCTTGGGCCTGGAAAGGAAATCCGGTGGCCGACCGCGCGGCCAAATATGCTGCTGCGGAAATCTCACACCCATAGTTTGTATTTTGGCGAAGTCAGAGGCAACGAGAAATATGCAATCGCTGGTTCAGTTACAGGGTTTACTGCCCAGGCGTGCGTGCAAGCCGTCTGTCCGTGATGCTACCGAGGTGGTCGCCCGCAAAAATAAGCTGGTCTGGCCCTGGCCCGCGAACGCAATGGCCACGTTATCTTGATATTGTGGGCACAGGGATATTTTTGCTGACGTTGCATTGGGACAGGTCGGACCTTCTCTTCACTTGCCAGTTGCAGGTGCCAGGGGCGGCCCAGAGTAGCACGCCTTGCGCAAAAATCCCACGCATTGTGGGCTGTCGATCCAAATTCTCCGATCCCCACGGCATGTTGTTCGAAATGCGGCACGTTTGGCAGGCAGCTCTTGCACTTGTTCTTCGGTTCATGCTGCGCGGTCGTTCTCCTTTCCGAAAGAAAGCCGCGATCGGAGTGCCAGACGAAAGGTGTTCGGTCGCATCAAACTAGCGCAGTGTCCGCAAGCAGTATGGTTTGACGGTTCCCCCCTTCCTGCCCCCGTTTTGGTTGTTCGTTTTGTTTTTTTGGTTGGATTGGAGATTGAAATCAGGAGGAACAGGAGAAGGAGGGGAAGGAAGAGGAACAGGAGGAGGAGGAGGAGGAAGAAGAAGAAACGAACGAGGAGGATAATGAGGAGGGACGCAGGAGCGGCGAACAAGAAGGACGACGAGTCGGACCGGAGGAACGTTCGCGGCTCGG
This sequence comes from Prorocentrum cordatum, assembly GCA_963575745.1. NCBI lineage: Eukaryota > Dinophyceae > Prorocentrales > Prorocentraceae > Prorocentrum > Prorocentrum cordatum. The sequence goes on along the minus strand of CAUYUJ010014760.1, from coordinate 420,049 downwards.
TCGGTTCAGGCGCGTCACGCTCGGTTGTGTTCGGTTGCTTCGGCTCGGCCGGTTGTCGTGTCGTTTGCCGCGCCGCCGACTCCGATAGGCTGCCTCCGAACTATCGGTTTCGGTGTTCGGTTTCGTTGCGGGTGCGGTCGGTTTTCGGTTTTGTGGTCGCCGTGACAGCACTTTCGTCCGTTGCTGGAGCTCCTCGTGGAGGGAGGGCGCGAAAGGGCGAGAGACTGTGAGAAATGAGGCGCGCGGCAGGGGGAGTGGCAGTGGAGGCATCGTGCGGTCGGCGGAGTGGCAAGCAATGCTCAGCGTGCAACTGGTGTGTGGAGGTTGGGCACTCGGGGAGGGGGAGGAATGAAAAGGTCGCCATTAATCACATCAAGACAATACGCCCTCACCTGTGCATGCGACCTCTGACCACCCTTGTCAATGAGGGGTAGGGATATACAATTCGAGTAGGCATGGTGTTCACCACGTGGGTCTTTTTACGGGGTCCTAGATTTCACCCGTGTGCGTATTCCGATCAAAGGTTCACTCTTGCAGCGTCCTGAGGGAAGTCGAGTTCTGCACTCCGGGTCTTTCCCAAAGCCTAGTCCTTATTCCGAGCCGTCTTTGTCGGCCCCGGGGACCGGAGAAAACCCCAGGGGCCCGAAAAGGGTGAGACACCTCTAGGACCCATTTCCTTCAGGACCCGTGCCCTTCATGCTAAGGGAGGGATGCGAGGACAACGGCGGACGGATGGAGTGAGGGAGCCGGAGCCGCTTGAGTGTGGGGTCGCGCAGGGCCGTTTTCGAGAAATCCGGGTCCGGCAGCTGCAGGGCTCCTCTGGCCTGGATCTGGATGCCTGGGGTGAGAGCGACTGGCGCCAGGCGCCATCAGGGGGGCGGGAAGTTCCAGGCCGCCCAGATGAGGCCAGCATAGGCCGGGCGACGCCAACAGAAGCCATCACCGATTCTGCCAAGGCCGATCTTGTGCCCAGGGACCGTGTCTGCGCGCCTCCCTGGCCACGCCCATGCATTGATCATGGGCCAAGGACGGACCTGGCCAGAATCGGTGAGGTTGTCAGTTGACGTCCCCTGAAGTATCGCCGAGGCAACGGCGATGCGGAGACAGCCAGAGCCAGATCTGCTCCACCCATCACGTCGCCGATGCGTCGACGAAATATCGGCGATGCGGCGCGATCCCCCGAAGTACTTTACCCCGGGGGGAGTCAACTGACCACCTCACCGATCTTGGCGGGAGGCAAGGATCGGAGGGAGGAGTGAGCACGAGGGACGGCCGGAGGAGCCCTGCTGGATGGGAGGAGGCCCCCAGGTCCCGCATCAAGTCCTACGAGGACGCCTGCCGCCAGGTCGACCCGCAGGCCGAGCAGGAACCGAGCCGCCCCCCCTTCTGCTGACCCGTCGGAGGACACGGGGAGCTCCCAGCTAACGCACCCGAGATCGTGCGGACGGCAACGGGGAGGGGCAGTAAGCGTGGGGGAGATTGAGCACTGAAGGGGGGGCGGCCCTGCAGGGGTTCCGAACTGCTCCCAAACTGCCGCCGCAGGCCGAAAAGGTGCATGAACGGTACACGTTGCTTCACCCCCCGTGTTCCCCCCCCCGTGAACGAGCACCCGATGAGGGTGACCTTACCTTTGGTGCGACTTGGGCACTGGAGTTAGATCGCGTCGAGTAAGACATGGAGGGGTTCCAGAAACTCCCCCAGGATCTTTCGAACATCTCTCTGGAATCTCCTGCATCGGTGCGCTGCCCCTTCAGATCTTCGGCAAAACCCCCTGGCGAAATCTCCAGAGGAACTTTCCTGACAAATCCCACGAGGTTTGACATCTTTGCCGAATCTCTACCGGAATCTCCGGCGAAATCTCCAGGCCCCCCCTTCACGTACAAATAATTTGCGAAATCTCTGGGCAATTCCGCCTGCGCGAGAGTCCCCGAAAATTTACTTTGTTTTGCCCCACGCATGGACTCCTATTTTAGTCCTTCACATAAGGGATCCTATTGTAATCGTCCACAAAACATCCTATCGGAGTCCCCCGCAGGAAGGAATCCGATATGTAATTCTCCACGAGGAATCTTTTGTGTGTAAAATCCTCCACAAAGAGTCCGATTGTAATCCTCCACATGATGAGTCCTGATGTAATCGTCTACAACAAGGTTTCTAGTGTAATCCTCCGCATGAGGAATCCGATTGTAATCCTCCACGCAAGGGGTTTGATTGTAATCCACCACGATGAGTTCTAGTGAAACCTTTTACATCAGGAATCCGAATGTAAGCCTCGACGAACGGAATCCTGGCGAAATCCTCCACAACAAGAATCCGAACAAATCCTTGACAAACAATCCTGTTGCAATCGTCTACAATGTAATTCCTAGTTCCATCTTAAAAAATCTTGTTGTAATGCTCCACAAGAGGATTCTGATTGTCATCCAGCAGGTCATGCTACAGTTTCCAACTCAGGCATCTGATTGAAATCGACCACCAAGGAATCCGAATCTGATTCTCCTCGAAGGGGATCCGATTGTCATCCTCCGCAAGGGGAAAATGATTGTAATTCTCCGCGCAAGAAATCCTATTGACATCCAGCACACATGGCATCCTTCTTGGAATCCGCCACGCAGGGGATCCTAGTGCAATCCTATGTCACCCAAGGAATCCGATTGTAGGTCTTAGTGTAACCCCCAACGAGTGGAATACAATTGAAATCCGCCACACAAGGACGCTCATTGACGGTGCCCACGAAAGGAATCTGCGCCCAACCCGATGATGCGGGTGACAATTTTTTTTAATATAAAAAATGAGTTGTGTAGAACGTATTGGAATTGGTGGGGTCATGTGAGCATAACCAAGAATTGGACCAAAAGCTAACATGTGAACATGGCGCGCAATGCGTTACGACTACGATCGCCCATGCATGTGCGTAGGAAGTCTCGTGTTGTTTTGATTGCCCGGCCCCGCATCATTGTTTTCTCAACGCCACTACCAAGCATAGCTGGCGCTGGTAGTTCGTTTATTCGGGGCCTTGCAAATCTTATTGTTACGGGTCGCGGCAGGGCGTTTTTAGGCGCATGTATATACATAGAGAGAGAGGGAGAGAGAGAGAGAGAGAGAGAGAGAGAGAGAGAGAGAGAGAGAGAGAGAGAGAGAGAGAGAGAGAGAGAGAGAGAGAAGATATAGATATAACACAAACATATTAAACTATCCCCCCCCCCCCCCCCCCCCGCAGCTCTCCGAGCCGCGGTCCAGGCCGGTGCTTTTGGGCGGCTTCGGGGGGCCGATCGGCAACGCGCTGCCGCGTGCGCCGCGTGCCTCGACTTCCGTCCGCGGGCGTGGCGGCGCGAGTGCTGCTGGCGACGTTCATCCACTCGCGCCCTATATCCTTCCCTCTCCTATTTCGTCCCCCCTCGGCCGCCTCCACGGTCGCCTCTGCTCTTGCCTCTGACCCCGCAAGCGCGGAGCCCTGCGCAAGCATTCTTGGATGCGCCGCGAACGCTCAGGGCGGCGGCGCGGGGGGGGGGGGCGAGCGGCGTTGCTGCAAGCTGCGGGGCGGGGGGGGTTCGACGCCTCTGGTGGGCGTTGGCGTCGCCCGTCGTGAGTCGCGCCCCGACGCCCTCGCGGTCAGTTGGCGCCGCCCCCGATGCGCCGCATCTCTCGCGCGGTGAGTGCCGCGCGCCTCCTGCGTGCATTTTGACGTTCAGATGTTTCCCCAATGCCCGGCGTCTGTCTTCGCGCATTTCCCAGCGCGCCCCCCTCCCGTTTCCCCCGCCCGCTCTGGTGCGAACGGCATTTCCCCGCGCATTTCCGACGGCCATCGCGACGCGCGCGGCGGCGCCCGAAGCCCCCCCCCCCCCCTCCCCATGGAAGCATTAGAAATTCACGGAGGGGCTTCAGGGCCCTGGGGCAATTCAGGGGAACCCCTGGCCGCCCAGCGGGATGCAACGTAACCCTTTTGCAACCCAAGTGGACCCTGCAGGGGGCTCCGTGCAATTTCGATGCGCCCCAGGCGTTCCTGGCGCACCCTGGGGCGCCCCACTGACGCCCCGCACGCGCGCGCGGAACCCCGACGATTTCAATTGAACCTTAGGCAACCCAAATGACTGAATCATCCTAAATTTCAATTCGCATGCTCAACCAACGCTATGATTTTTACAGATCCCACGGCCGCTTGCGAGACTGAGCGATGACAGGAGAACCCCGCGCAAGCAGCGCGACATCTTGCGAGGCCCCGCGAAGCCTTGCGGGTCCCTGGCCTGGCGACATTATTCGATAATTTACGAAGCTTCGCTTGAAACGGCGCGTCCACCGCCGCGGCGCGCGACGTCGGCGCGGCGGCGCGCAGGCCCCATCCCCCCCACCACCACCACCACCACCACCACCACCACCACCACCCCATCCGCACGCAGCGCGCGCCCCCACCCCCCCCCCAAAAAAATAAATATAATAATATATATATATATAATAAAAAAAAAAAAAAAAAAAAAAAAAAAAAAAAAAAAAAAAAAAAAAAAAAAAAAAAAAAAAAAAAAAAAAAAAAAAAAAAAAAAAAACGCCCGCCCGCCCACCCACCCACCCGCCCTGCCCCCTCAGGGGCGCGCGCGGCATCGGGCAGTTTGCCACCTATATATGCGAAACTCACACCCGTGAGCGGCGCGCCGCGTCGCAAAGTTGCACTCCCCCTCCCATTGCGCTGGCGTGCGTGACGCGCGGCGCCCGAAATTCTGCGGGGCCCCCCAACCAGCCCCGCCCCCGCACCATCCACGCGCGGCGCGCGACCTCGGATAGCTTGCCGAGCCACGCCCGATGCGCGGGTGCCGCATCGGATATGCCGTGGTTCATTTCTCCCGCCGCGCGCGTGGCGCGCGCTTCTTGGCATTTTGCACGATGACCCGCGCTCCCTGCAGATGGCGCGCGGCATCTGGTACTGGCCAGCCCCCGTGTGCGGCGCGCGGCGTCGGGCAAATTGCGAAGTGCGCCCGCCCCGCGCCGCCCGCCCCGCCCGCGCGCGCCCGCGCGCCCGCGCGCCCGCGCGCCGCGCCCGCGCACGTGCACCACTCACACACGCACGCGATCACGCACACAACAACCACCACCGCCACCGCCACCACCGTCGCGAGCTGCTTTGCCGGGCTCACCGAAGCAACTAACCCCGCACATCCGTTGCGCCGTTGTTTCACAGCGTGCGTTCTGCGTACCTCCGCCAGGCAGTTCATCGGAACGTCGTTTCTGGATGCGCTGGTGGCGATACGCGGTGCGCTAGGGATTGCATCGGCACTGCGTAAGAAACCAGCAAGCAACCACGCGCACAACAAACCAACGACATTGCCAACCGAAGAAACAACACCTTGCACAGCTATACGTAGAGAGTTGCGCTGCGTTCGTGGTCCCAGGGTCACGGCCCCTTGCACATGTCATTGCATTGTCGCTGGTGGGTCGGGCGCACGCCAAGGCGGTCGCAATCGGGGGGCGGAGGTGCGGAGAGGAGAGCCAGAGCAGGAAGGCTATAAAAGGATAAGGAAGGAGGGCGGTAAGAAGATGATGATGGTGGTCAGTGCAACACATGGGCATCATGTCGGTGGGGCTGGGCACCCCGCTTGCCCCTGCATGCCCGCGCGTGTCCGTGCATGTCGTTGCGTGTCGCTGCGTGTCCGCCAATGTCTGTCGTTGTCGTCGCATGTCCCCAGTTGTCTGCTCGTGTCACTGCGCGTCGCTGCATGTCCGCTGATGTCGCCGCGTGTCTCTACGTGTCTGCACGTGTCCGTGCATGCTGCTGCGTGTCCGCCGATGTCCGCCGGTGTCTTCGCATGTCTCTACTTGTCTGCGCGCGGTCCTGCATGTCGCTGCTCGTCGCTACATGTCCGCCGATGTCTGTCGATGTTTTCGCTTGTCTCTAGTTGTCTGCCTTTGTCCGCGCATGTCGCTGCATGTCCGCCGATGTCCGTCGATGTCTTCGCATGTCCCTGGATGTCGCTGCATGTCGCTGCATGTCGCTGTATGTCGCTGTATGTCGCTGCATGTCGCTAGTTGTCTGCCTGTGTCCGTACATGTCGCTGCATGTCCGTCGATGTCTGCCGATGTCTTCGCATGTCTTGAGTTGTCGCAGTTTGTCTCTGCATGCCGCTGCATGTCCGCCGATGTACGTCGATGTCTTCACATGTCTCTAGTTGGCTGCTGGTGTCCGTGCATGTCGTGCAGGGCGTCGCACGGTATTCGCATGTTTCTAGTTGGCTGTGTGTCTGTTCGTGGCGCTGCGTGTCCGCCGACATTTGTCGATATTCGTGCGTGTCTCTAGGCGGTGTGCTGTGCCTATGCCTATGCAGCTTGCTGCATGCCCACCGATGGATTCGCTAGTCCATAGTTGCATGTCCACGGTCCGGAGCCTTCAGCCGAAGGCGGCTAGTGATGATGATGATGGTGAGGATGATGATGGTGATGATGATGGTGGTGATGGGGATGATGTTGATGATGATGTTGATGCTGATGGGGATGATGATGAGGATGATGATGATAATGATGATGGTGATAATGATGATGATGGTGATGATGATGCCGATGATGATGATGATGTTGATGAGGAAGAGGAGGAGGAGGAGGAGGATGACGACGATCTTGGTGGTGGCGATGTTGATTAGGATGGCTGCAAGAAGGGGGATTGGGCTGACGAGGGGAGGCGGGGGATGAGGAGGAGGAGGAGGAAGATAAGGGGAAGGAGGAGGCGGAGGATGAGCAGGAAGGCGGCGCGGGGAGGGGGGGGGGGGGGGGGGGGGGGGGGGGGGGGGGGGGGCGATGAGGGCGAGCAGATTGGAGTGGAGATGTGAGCGAGGAGCAAGAGGCTACAGAGGAACGTGGGCAACTAGGCGGGCCCGCGCTACCAGCATAGGATTTGGCGCTGCCCTCGGGCCCTCGACCAAGCCAAATTCCTTGAGCTATGCCAGGGCACGCTGGGCCAGGATCTCGAGGCGCGCCCGCCCGCGGCGACGAGGCACCCCCCCCCCCTGCGAGCCAGGAAATCTAATCGGGCAACCGACGGGGCGCACGATGGGGACTCGACTGAAGCAGGCAGCGCACGAGGGCGAGAGCGAGCGAGCGGCGTTTCCCCAAACCAGGAGTTGGCAGGGCGGCTCCCGCCGACCATACCAGCGTGTATGAACGAGCAGCTTCAAACGGAGCGGCGCCGGTCCACTCCGCACCAACAAACGGTGCTCCCACAAAAGATGCGGCACCGCCCTGCGCGCGCGATGAATGCGCTCGGCGGGAGGGCGCAGCTGCAAGGGCGGGCGGCGAGGACGCGAGGGTGCAATGATGCAAGGATCTCATAGGGTTTTTCGAGGATATGATACAATGGTGCACGGGGATGCACGTCATTGCGCGGCCGAACCATTGAAGGACCCGCGATCAGGATGCAATGGCAGTTGTAAGGTTGCTCATCCTTACGAATGACTATGGCAGTACTTGCTCGCCATCACTGCCCTTCCTCTCTGCAGTAATTCAGGGAAGAGGGATAGCGAGTACGATGAGGGCGATGCGGGCAACGAAGCTGATGATGTCATCTTCCTCGTTGCCCGCATCGCCCTCATCCTTGTCGTCCCTCCTCGCCCCCACCCTTGCCCTTTTATCGCCCCCATGATTGTCATCATACATCCTCGTTGCCAGCACCATCCTCGTGACCGTCGCTCTCATCCAGAGCGAGATCCCGCAGCCGCGGGGCCAGGCCCTAACCGATGTCGCTGCTGATCTCGGTCTCGCCCTAGTCAGCGTCGTCGGCCGCCTGGCTGCTGATGCGGATCCGCTTCTCGGCCCTCTCGTCGTCCTCCATCTGCTCAGCCTTCCAGCCGCTGTCCACCTGCATGTCCTCCAGCAGGGTGTCGCCTTTCATGTCGGGGCCGTCGGAGATGGCGTTCACGTTCTGCAGCGCTTGCGAGCCCCCCGCCATCTCTGCGTCGCCCACGGACTCCACGACCTCGGCATCGCTGACCGTCTTGGCTGCGTCGCCCTCGGACTCCACGATATCCACGGCCTCGGGCTCGGCCTCCGCGGGCGGGGCAGCGCGCTCCACCTCGGGCTCGGGCTCGGCCGCCGCGGGCGGGGCAGCGCCGCCCATCGCCGCCGCCTCGGGCTCGGCGAGCCCCTTGGCCTCGTCTCCCTTGACCATGTCGGCCATCTTCGCGTTCGCCCAAGCCGCGGCCCCCTTGAGCGAGGCGGCCACGTGCATTCTGGCGTCCGACACCTTGGTCCATTTCTGGCCAGAGCGATCCCTGATGAAGCACTCCCAGCCGCAGATCTTCGGGCGCGGCGAGACGCCCACCTGGGGTGAGGGAAGGGGGGGGGGGGGGGGGGGGGGGGGGGGGGGGCATGCCCCCGCCACGACGCGCGCCCTCGTCCACCATCGATCCGATCGCATGTCGCATTTCGCGCCCCTCTCGCACAGCCCGTCCCACTCCTAAGCCCCCTTCCATGCCGTCTGACTGAGGTGGGGCGACTGCGTGGGGCGAGAGGTGCCGCGCGAGCGGGGCGCGGAGGGCGACGCGCGATCGGAATGAGGGCGGGCGGGGCGAGGGGCACAGTGGCAAGGTAGAGGACACGCGGCGAGCGAGCCAGAGTTGCGACGAGGAGGAGGGCGCGGCGATGGTGCAAGGATGGAGGCGAGCAGGAAGAGGTGGATGGGGCGAGGAGAAAGGGTGAACCGGGTGGGGTGCGATGCCAGAGGGCGAGGATGGCGAATGGCGAATCGTGCGAGGCCACCTTGTAGCGGCCCAGCGCCTGGCACAGCTCCTTCGCCTCCGCGATCTCGGCCTGGACCACCTCCCGCGGGTCGGGGTTCGGGTTCCACTTGCCGACGGCCTCGGAGGAGAGGGGGGCCACTCATGTGGGGAACATTGGCGGACGAGGAGACGGCGCACACTTAAGACGTGAGAGGTGGATTACGAGTAGGAGGGTATGAGGGTGAGGAGGAAGGGGTGCCTGCGCGGCGTCCTGCTGCGCGCCGCTGCCCTTGTCGTCCTCGTCCTCGCCCTGGGCGCCCTTGTTGCTGCCCGTGCCGCCCTCGCCCTCGGCGGTGGTCACCTGCTTGCCGTTGCCGCTGCCGCGGCCGCGGCCACCGCGGCCGCGGGCGCCAGCGCTGCTGGCGCCCTTGCCGCTGGCCTTCTCGCCGTCGTTCTCCTCCTCGGGGGCCTCCTGCTTGCTGTTGCTCTTGCCCCTGCCCCTGCCGCGGCGGCCGCGGCCGCGGCCGCGGCCCGCGCCGTCGGCGTCACCAGCTCCGTCCGAGCCCTCGTCGATGCCCTTCTCGCCGTCGCCGACAGCAGCGCCGTCCGAGCCATTGCCGATGCCCTTCTCGCCGTCGACGCTCTCGCCGTCGCCAGGGCCGCCCTTGCTCTTGCGCTTCCTGGCCTTGCCGCCCTTGGCGCCCTCGGCCTCGCCAGCGCCGCCCGCGCCCTTCAGCGTCTTGGCGTCGTCGCCCTTGGCGCCATCGCCGCCGCCAGCGCCGCCCGAGCCCTTGCCGTTGCCCTTCGGCTCCTTGGGGCCGCTGCCCACGTCGCCGGTGTTCTTCGTCTTCCCCGGCGGCGTCCGATCGGACCTCTGCGTCGGCTTCTGCGCGTCCTTGCACTTCATGTTATTGCACATCCACCTGTCGCCATCGTTCCAGATGAACACAGCGGCGCCGTCGCGCGCCGCGCAGACCTGGCCCGCTGGGAAGCCGTCGACCCGACGGAAGGCCCACTTCTTGATGACGATGAAGTCGCACTCCTCGCTCGACGCCTCGGCGGAGGGCACGACGCTGGTCGTTGCGCACCTCCCCCGTCGCCGCCTCGCTCTCCCGCCCGATCAGAGGTAGAAGGTCTGCCATCCAGGGGCACAGGCGTGCCCTGGGTTGCCGACCCCCTACCTCCGAGCGGGCGCGCGGGCGAAGGAGGCGCGGGGGAAGTGCGGGATGACCAGTGCCGTCCCCGTCGTCGTCGTTGTCTTCATCGTCGTCGTGGTCGTCGTCGTCGACGTCGTCGTCGTCGTGGTCGTCGTCGTCGTCGTCGTCGTCGTGGTCGTCGTCGTGGTCGTCGTCGTCGTCGTACGCCTCCGACTCCGCGGGCACGTCGGACTCCTCGTCACTGAGCGGCGCCACCGGCGGGCGGACCGCGCCCGCGATCGGGGCGATCGAGCTGGGCGAGCCGCGGGGGTGGCTGTCCTCGAGCGGCGGCTCCACAGCGCTGCCGCCTTCGAGGGCGGGGGTGCGGAGTCGGAGCACGGCGTCGGGGTTTAATCAGGGTCGTAAGGGTTAGAGGTGGGTGAGCGGGGTTAGGGTCTGGACGTTGGGGCGTGGTTAAGTCTAGGGTGCCAGGGCTATGGCTGGGTAATCGTTAGGGTGCTGTGGGGTGTGGCTAGGGTGCGGTCATGGCCAGGGGGTGTGGATGGGGTCAGGGTGCTGTTATGTTGGTTAACTCCTCCTCCGCGCACTCCTACCCCTACGCCTGCCCCTGCTTTTATCACCCCTGCTTCTACCTCTGCTGCCCCAGCCCTACTCTTACCGCCAACTCCTACTCCTACCTCTATTCCTACCGCTGCTCCTACCCCTACCCCCACCACTCCGCTGCCTCCTACTTCTACCAGTACTCCTACACCTACTCTTGCCCCCCTGTGCTAGGTGTTATGGCCAGGGCAGCCGCATATCCCTACTCCTAGTCCGCCTACCCCTAGATATGGGGTAGGCGGAGTAGAAGTAGGGATATATATATATATATATAGGGGTAGCCCGAATAGGGGTACCCCTAGATAGGGCATCATCACCATCATGACCCCCATCACCAGCACCATCATCATTACCATCATCGTCATCGCCACGCACCAACAACATGGACAAACTTAACCCGAGAGCAGCAACACACCATCACATAATTAACACGAGTTACGAACACAAGCAAATACATTCAAATACATCCAAAGACATTCAAGACATTCCAAGACATCCAAAGACATTTCAAGACACGCATCACCTTCCTCACCTTCCGCGCAGGTCGGGAGGTCAAGAAGAATGAGATGGGGGGTGATTCAGCGCGTAGTTTTCGGCGGGTGCCGGGGGGGGTTTGCCCCGGCCTTTTTCCGCTGAGATCTTTTCGAATTCCTATTGATGGGGGGCTTCCGTGGGGCATGCGGGGCGTTCCCCGGGAGCGCGCCGTCGAGATCTTCGGGGGGCGCGGTCTGTCCTGGCGGGGTCCGGGAGACGTCCAGCGGGGGGGTTTTCCCAGGGGGTCTCTCGAGATTTCCGCTGAGTGGTTCCGGGGGGCAGATTTTCCGCGGGGGGATATCTCCGGAGAAAATGGCCCCGGGATTTCGCGGAGATCTCCAATCTGAGTTTTGGAGGCCGCACTCGCGCGAGGACATATTTTGCGGACCCTCCGGGAGATGATTTCCGACGGGGGGGAACTTCAGGGAGATGTCCCGCGAGATTCCCGGGGGGGCTTCCGACGCGGGAGATTTTCCGGAGGATTCCCGCAGATTTCCGACGGGGGGGCTGCCCGGGAGATTTCCGACGGGGCGATTGTCGGGGAGATTTGCACGGGCCCCCCCCAGGGTCTTTTCGCAGAATCTTGCGAAAAAGAGGTCCGCAACTATGCTTTCGAGATGGCGAAGGGAGATGCGCCGGGGGATTGCCTGGCAGATTTCCACGGTGATTTTCCGACGCGGGAGATTTTCCACTGGATTTTCCGGGATATTCCCGCGGCGATTTCCCGCGGGGAAAATCTTTTCCGGGAAATCGCCCACGCGATTTCCGACGGGGCAGATTGTTTGGGTGACATCGGTTCCTTCGCATAATTCACCAGGTCCGCGACAGCGGGCGCCGCGCCTCGGCCCGCTTCGCGGGCGCGCAGACCGCGGCGCAGCGTCGCAGTGCGTCGCCGGGACTGCAGCGGCCCGCAAGGCCCTTGCAGGCTGGGCCGCCCGGAGCGCGGCGGCGGGATGCAGGGGCCTCCCCCGGGGCCACTACTAGAGATTGCTACGCTGCACGCGCGTGGTCGACGCGTCTCCGCGCGCGCCGCCGCGCGCCGCGGCGCTGGGCGCAGCGGCGGGGGGGCCGCCGCGCGCGCGTTGCAATTCCACATGCGGGCGACCGCCCTCCGATCAGATAGTGGAAGTTGATGCTGGGTCTTCGGCATTCGGTTTTCGAGGTGCGAGTTTTCGCCGTTTCCATTTTAGATGACTGCGTGCATAATGCCGGGCGCGAGCGCGCGTGTGCTGCCGTTTGGTGATATACTCCACATTGAGATGACCGGTTCTTGAGACTTGAGCATGACATCCCGCATCTTGTTTCCAGCGCTGTGTTCTCGAGTTAACATCGCACCCGCCGCGCGAGCCTGCGCGCGTGCGTTGTGCCGATCGCGCGCGCTGCATTGCCTGGGCAGTTTCATGTGTTCCACATGTGTGTGGCCGCCTCCTCCACATTGGGTTTCCCGCGTTGGGGTTTTCAAGTCGTCATCGCTTCTTTGCGTAGAACTGCATGCGCTGTGCCGAACGCGCGCGCCATGCACTGAGTGCGCAGATTGTATATCCTACGCTGGAATTGCCGCCTCTTCTGACTCGGTGTTAATAATTCATTGGGGTTGCACCGATTTGGTTTTCCGGTGCACCTTGCCCCCGCAGTGGAAAGATGGCATTCGCTGCGCAGAGCGCGCGTGCGCCGCGGTTCTGGCGAGTAGAAATGGCAAAGGTGAAAGCCACATGCCAGCTGTTGTGCATTGTCGCGCATCAGCTTGCCGGGCAGATCCTAGCACCGCGCCGCCGCATACCCTATCTTGTCTTATCATATATTTGGTATCGTTGCATGTTATATCTGGCATTTTCTTGCATGTCAATGCACTATCGTAGCTTGCCCCTAGCCGAGCACCGGCGCGCGCTGGCCGCGCGCTCGCCGCGCGCAAGCCGCGCGCTAGCCGCGTGCGAGGCGCGCGCTTGGCGCGCGCTTGGCGCGCGTTAGTAGGCGGAGCCTCCCGCGGGCGGCGAGGTCCTTTGGCGGCGTCGCGGGGCGCCTCTCTGCGAGGCCCCCAGCGGCCCGCGGCGGTGCTTCTCGCCCACGCGGCGCGCCGCGCCGCCCCGGGCAGCGCGAGCAGGAGTAAGGGGTGGATAGGGTCACGGGCATGTCGGGGATCATATTAAGAATGATGAAAATGGTTTTCTCATGGTTCTAGGCCACTTGCGGGCCGCGCGGTGCTGAAGTTGAAAATGGTTCATGGTGGTTTTGAAAATGGCCGCGCGGGCGTTTCAAATAGTTTCGGTGTCAAACTAGCAGCTTGGCGCGCCCGCCATTGGAAGGTATGATTACGCGCAACGCGGCCTTCGCTCTGGGGTGCCGGGGCAAGTGGCGCTTGATCCTCCTTCCCACTCTGCCCTGCGGTAGGCGGTGCGAGCCAAGGGCGTTTGAGCCTTCTCCGTGCCTCTTCACATGCAGCCCGAGCTCGGCCTTGAAGCGCGCGTGTGTCTGTTGTTGGGCTAGTTGGAAATCGAGGTTGCGTCTCGAACCGAAAGAGCCAACATGTTTTGTCCCACCAATTACCATTGCTACTGCACGCTGCTGGGGCCGCCGCCCACGAAGGCGCCCCCAGGTTCGCGCCGAGTCCGTCACATGTGAAACGCGCTGCGTTTGCAGGCTGGCTCGCGCCGAGTCCGCGGCATGTGAAGGGTGCGACACCTCTCGGCGCCGCGCCGAGCAAGCTATCGCGCCCCCCCCCCCCCCCCCCCCCCCCCCCCCTTGCCCTCCTCATCGGCATAAGCAGGGGCGCGTGCAAAAGGGCACTTGTTTAAGTTGTTGCATTTTTGAAGTTCGTGCCTGGCAGCCCCGCGAAACTACTGCAGCACGCGCCTGTGCAGTCCATCGTTGTGTGTGTTGGGTAATTTGTTATTTTCCCCCCCCGCTCTGAGGTCGCCGCCCTGGGCGGCCGAATGACGAGAAACGTTGCTCAAACTTGCGCCGCAGGATGTGGAGTGAGAAGATATGGTACGATGTTGGATCGATTACACATGTCTGCGGTAACTGCATATGCAACAAGGGGGCGATTTGGGGAGACTCGTGGCCCGTCGAACGGGATTCAGCGAGTCGCCCACCCGAAACGCAACGATTGGCCTTCTGAGAGCGGCGGCGCGCAACGAAATTGTCACGAATTACGGCCCCCCGGAATGCCCCAGAACAACATTGCGGCGCGAGGGCGAGGAAGCTCCGCGGGCGGGTGACCCTGCGGGGTAGGGGCAGAATTCCGGCCCAACTTATCCCACCTCGCGCGTGGAAGTTTTCGCCGCTGGCCCTTTTTCCAACCAGCTCTCGACAGGCCCGCCGCCCCCAGGAAGTACTCAGTAAAATTCCAATCATGCTGTTGCAGGGGCAGCCCGCTACCAGGCAAGTCGCTGTCACGAAATGCGGTCGCGAAATGCAAATCAAAGGCATTGTTATTATATCAGACAACAGTGTTTGACGCAACTGCTCATTTTGCCAACTGGCTCGATGCGTCGACGCTGATCCCCGCAGCCATGGCAATGACTGCAACGTCGCTTGCATTGTTTTCCTGTTGGCGCTCGTAAAAATGACCCCCCCTCCTCCCTCCTCCCTCCTCCGTCCTCCTTCCTCCCCCCATCCCTCCTCCCTCCTCCGCTTCCTTGCCCCTCCCTTCCTAGCCGGCGCTTGGAGTCAAAACTGCGTGCAGTTTTTGCTCTTCGCCGGCGCTTGGAGTCAAAACTGCGCACAGTTTGCGGTGCGTTGCTGGTGGTGTTCTGCCCATGGGCCCTCGAGGGAAACTCCTCCCTTCCTCTCCCTCCTTAGCGCCGGGTGCCGAGATGGCAGTTTGTCGGCGCCCCGCGATGGTCGCTTTTCGGCCGCCAGCGCGGGGGCCTCGAGGCGGCCGTTTTTTCGGCCGCCGGCACGGCGTTCCGAGATGGCAAGTTATTTTTCGGCCGCCAGCGCGGCGCTCCGAGTTGAACATTCTTCGCCCCCAGTGCGCGGCGCCCCCAGATGGCCGCTTTTCGGCCGCCAGCGCGGCGCTCCGAGAATGGTCGTTTTTTCGACCGCCTGCGACGCAACTGAAGACCTCCCTCTGTCGTCCTCTGCCCCCCCCTCCCTCCCGCTCCCCCTTCCTTCTGCCCCTTTTCTCTCCTCCTCCCCTCCTCCTCCTGCTCCTGCCCCCCCTCTCCCCCTCTCCCCCTCCTCCTCTCTTCCTGCTCCTCCTCCTCCTCCTCCTCCTCCTCCTCCTCCTCCTCCCTTGCTCTCCTTCCTTCTCTCCCTTTCCGCCCTCTTCCCCCCTCCCTCTCCCCCCTGCTCCCCTCCCCTCTTCCCTCTCCCGCCCCCTCCCCGCCCCGTTCCTGCCCCTCCCCCTACTCCTCCCCTCTCAAACGCTCGCCTCTCTGCCTTCTGCGGCCCGCCCCGAGGCGCGAGACGCGCGCCGGAATGCGGGGCGGCGTCCGCGACCGCGCCGCCCAACGGAGCTCGAGGCCCCGCGGCCTCTCGGCGCGCGCCCGCGGAGGGAGGGGGGGGGGAAGGGGGGGGAAGAAGCTGCGCGCATTCATTCCCACCTGGCACTTTTCGCGCGTAGGCGGGCGCGAGCGGGAATTGAAACCGCCGCCGCTTATGTAAGGGAGGGTTTCAGCTGACTGCCGGCGCTCGTCTAAGGAATTCCACGCAATCATTCGCAATGCGAGTCGCGCCGACCTACAACTTCATCTTGTCGCAGTGCTTCAGCCAGGTGCTCAACTGGGGGGCGGCGATGGGCCCCCCGCCCGCGCGGGTCTTCTTGGCCCTCTTGTTCGCGCGGTCTTTCGTGGTCACCCCTTGGCCCTGCAGCCAGGCGCTGCCCTTCCTCAGAGAGAGCCGCTGGTTGCCGCGGGTGCGCAAGCGGGAAAACGGGCGCTCCAGCTTCTTGGACAAACAGCCGCCGCGTCCCGCGGCGCTTTGAGGCGCGCCACACTGGAAAGTGATGTGTGCCAGGGCGCTCGTTTCCAGCCCCATCCCCCCGCGGCCCCGATGCGGCGCGATTCTTCTGGGTCGTGCAAACGTGTTGCCGCTGGGGCGCACTCGTGCGATTCCTCTGGGGGTGCGTCGTCGCGTATCCACTGGGGCGCTTCGGGCTTTTCCTCTGGGCCTCTGGGCCGTGCTTCGGCGCGCGTCCACCAGGGCGCACTCGCGCGATTCCTCTGGGCCGTGCTTCGGATGAGCAGAAAGAGGACGGGGGGAGGGGGGGCGAGGGGGGGGGGGGGGGGGGAGGAGGAGGAGGACGACGACGACGAAAACGAGGAGGCGGAGGCGCAGGAGGAGCAGGAGGAGGAGGACCATGAGCAGGAGCAACTGCAGCAGGCGTGCGTCTAGGCGCGCGTGGCCCTGGCACTGCGTCAAAGAAAAACCGTGGTGGCTATAATGGTTATGAGCGACCGGGGGGGAGCAGCTGCTTTGGCATTGGCGGCGCGCGCCGCAGGCATCTGGATATCTGGACAAACCGCGGGTGCAGCTGCAGGAAGTTCTTCCTGCCCTCGCACTCTCGCTTGTTCGCCAGCGAGACCTCCGTGCTTGTTTTGCGCGTTCGGTCGCGCCCGTCTTTCACGTTGCCCACAGCCACCTGGCACTCCATCTGAGAAATGGCCCCGGCCATGTGTCTCTGGAACACTGCGCATGGGTCCTTGTTGGTGAACAGCCCCGGGATCGGGGCGTGCACCAACTCCAAGCCTCGCTTTTCGCACTCCGCGATCGCCAAGCCTTGCTTCCCCAGATTCAGCGCCGTTCCTGCCCAGGCCGGGCATGGCCGCCGTCCTGGACAGGCGCGAGAAGCGCGGCATGAAGCGGATCGTGGTTCCCGACGAGAAGCGGCTGGCACGCCGCTTGATGGTGCAGGAAGAGGCGATCGCGGAGTGCGAAAAGCGAGGCTTGGAGTTGGTGCGCGCCCCGATCCCGGGGCTGTTCACCAACAAGGACCCACGCGCAGTTTTCCAGAGACACATGGCCGGGGCCATTTCTCAGATGGAGTGCCAGGTGGCTGTGGACAACATGAAAGACGGGCGCGACCGAACACGCAAAACAAGCACGGAGGTCTCGCTGGCGAACAAGCGGGAGTGCGAGGGCAGGAAGAACTTCCTGCAGCTGCACCCGCGGTTTGTCCAGATATCCAGATGCCTGCGGCGCGCGCCGCCAATGCCAAAGCAGCTGCTCCTCCCCGGTCGCTCATAATCATTAGAGTCACCACGGTTTTTCTTTGGCGCAGTGCCAGAGCCACGCGCGCCTAGACGCACGCCTGTTGCAGTTGCTCCTGATCATGGTTTCCTCCTCATCCTGCTCCTCCTGCGCCTCCGCCTCCTCGTTTTCGTCGTCGTCGTCCTCCTCCCCCCCCCCCCCCCCCCCCCCTCCCTCCCTCGCCCACCCCCCCCCCGTCCTCTTTCTGCTCGTCCGAAGCACGGCCCAGAGGAATCGCGCGAGTGCGTCCTGGTGGACGCGCGCCGAAGCACGACCCAGAGGCCCAGAGGAATAGCCCGAAGCGCCCCAGTGGATGCGCGACGACGCACCCCCAGAGGAATCGCACGAGTGCGCCCCAGCGGCAATACGTTTGCACGACCCAGAAGAATCGCACCGCATCGGGGCCGCGGGGGGATGGGGCTGGAAACGAGCGCCCTGCCACACATCACTTTCCAGTGTGGCGCGCCTCAGAGCGCCGCGGGGCGCGGCGGCTGTTTGTCCAAGAAGCTGGAGCGCCCGTCTCCCCGCTTGCGCACCCGCGGCAACCAGCGGCTCTCTCTGAGGAAGGGCAGCGTCTGGCTGCAGGGCCAAGGGGTGACCGCGAAAGACCGCGCGAACAAGAGGGCCAAGAAGACCCGCGCGGGCGGGGGGCCCATCGCCGCCCCCCAGTTGAGCACCTGGCTGAAGCACTGCGACAAGATGAAGTTGTAGGTCGGCGTGACTCGCATTGCGAATGATTGCATGGAATTCCTTGGACGAGCGCCGGCAGTCAGCTGAAACCCTCCTTTACATAAGCGGTGGCGGTTTCAATTCCCGCTCGCGCCCGCCCACGCGCGAAAAGTGCCAGGTGGGAATAAATAGCGCCGTTTTTTCCTTACCGCGCCCTTTCCCTCCCTCCCTCCCTCCCCTCTCTTCCCCCCCCTCTTTCCCTTCCCCTCCCTCCCTTTTCCCCTCCCTCCCCTCTTCCCCCCCGCCCCCCCCCCCTTCCTCCTTTCCTTCCCCCCCCTGCCTTCCCCTTCCTCTTTCCCTTCCCCATCCTTCCCTCCCTCTCCCCCTCCCCCCCCTTCCCCCCCCCCTCCCTCCGCGGGCGCGCGCCGAGAGGCCGCGGGGCCTCGAGCTCCGTTGGGCGGCGCGGTCGCGGACGCCGCCCCGCACTCCGGCGCGCCTCTGGAGGGCGCGCCTCGGGGCGGGCCGCAGAAGGCAGAGAGCGAGCGTTTGAGAGGGGAGGAGAAGGGGGAGGGGCAGGAACGGGGCGGGGAGGGGGCGGGAGAGGGAAGAGGGGAGGGGGGCAGGGGGGGGGGGAGGGGGAAGAGGGTGGAAAGGGAGAGAAGGAAGGAGAGCAAGGGAGGAGGAGGAGGAGGAGGAGGAGGAGGAGGAGGAGGAGGAGGAGGGAGAGGAGGAGGAGGAGAGGAGGAGGAGGAGGAGGCAGAGGAGGAGGGGGGGGGGGGAGGGGGAGGGGGGGGGGGGGGCATAAGCAGGAGGAGGAGGGGAGGAGGGGAGAAAAGGGACAGAGGGAAGGAGGAGCGGGAGGGAGGGGGGGGCAGATGACGACAGAGGAGGGGGGTCTTCAGTTGCGTCGCAGGCGGTCGAAAAACTACCATTCTCGGAGCGCCGCGCTGGCGGCCGAAAAGCGGCGATCTGGGGGCGCCGCGCACTGGGGCCGAAAAATAGTCAACTCGGAGCGCCGCGCTGGCGGCCGAAAAATATGTTGCCATCTCGGAACGCCGTGCTGGGTTGCCGAAAACCGGCCACCTCGAGGCCCCCGCGCTGGCGGCCGAAAAGCGACCATCTCGGGGCGCCGACAAATTGCCATCTCGGCATCCGCCGCTAAGGAGGGAGAGGAAGGGGGGAGTTTCCCTCGAGGGCCCATGGGCAGAACATCGCCAGCAACGCAACGCAAACTGTATACAGTTTTGACTCCAAGCGCCGGCGAAGAGAGCGAAAACTGCACGCAGTTTTGACTCCAAGCGCCGGCTAGGAAGGGAGGAGTAAGGAAGAGGAGGAGGGAGGGGGGACAGGGGGGGGAAGGAGGGGGGGGGGCGGATGAGGGAGGAGGGAGGTTAATTTCACGAGCGCCAACAGGAAAATAATACAAGCGACGTTGCAGTCATTGCCATGGCTGCGGTGATCAGCGTCGATGCATCGAGCCATTAGGCAACGTGAGCAGTTGCGTCAAACACTGTTGTCTGATATAATAACAATGCCTTTGATCTGCATTTCGCGACCGCATTTCGTGACAACGATTTGCCTGATAGCGGGCTGTCCCTGCAACAGCATGATTGGAAGTTTACTGGATACTTCCTGGGGGCGGCGGGTATGTCGAGGGCTGGTTGGGAAAAGGGCCAGCGGTGAAAACTTCCACGCGCGAGGTGGGATAAGTTGGGCCGGAATTCTGCCCCTACCCCGCAGGGTCGCCCGCCCGCGGAGCTTCCTCGCCCTCGCGCCGCAATTTTGTTATGGGGTCTTTCGGGGGGCCGTAATTCGTGACAGTTTCGTTGCGCGCCGCCGCTCTCAGAAGGCCAATCGTTGCGTTCCGGGTGCGCGACTCGCTGAATCCCGTTTGGCGGGCCACGAGTCTCCCCAAATCGCCCCCTTGTTGCATGTGCAGTTACCGCAGACTTGTGTAATCGATCCCACATCGTACCATATCTTCTCACTCCACATCCTGCGGCGCAAGTTTGAGCAACGTTTCTGGTCATTCGGCCGCCCAGGGCGGCGACCTCAGAGGCAGAGCGGGGGGGGGGAATAACGAATTACCAAACGCACGCAACGATGGTCTGCACAGGCGCGTGCTGCAGTAGTTTCGCGGGGCTGCTAGGCGCAAACATGAAAAATACAACAATTTAAACAAGTGCCCTTTTGCACGCGCCCCTGCTTCTGCCGCTAAGGAGGGTATGGGGGGGGGGCGCGATAGCTTGCTCGGCGCGGCGCCGAGTTGTCAAACCCTTCGCGCGCCGCGGACTCGGCGCGGGCCAGCCTGCAAACGCAGCGCGTTTCACGTGTGACAGACTCGGCGCGAACCTGGGGATGCCTTCGTGGGCGGCGGCCCCAGCCGCGTGCAGTAGCAACGGTAATTGGTGGGGCAAAACATGCTGGCTCTTTCGGTTCGAGACGCAACCTCTATTTCCAATTGGCCCAACCCAAAAACACCCGCGCGCTTGAAGGCCGAGCTGGGGCTGCATGTGAAGAGGCACGGAGAAGGCTCAAACGCCCTTGGCTCGTGCCGCCTACTGCAGGGCAGAGTGGGGAGGGGGGTCAAGCGCCACTTGCCCTGGCACCCCAGAGCGAAGGCCGCGTTGCGCGTAACCATGCCTTCCAATGGCGGGCGCGCCAAGCTGCTAGTTTGACGCCGAAACTATTTGAAACGCGCGCGCGGCCATTTTCATAACCACCATGAACCATTTTCAACTTCAGCACCGCACGGCCCGCAAGTGGCCTAGAACCATGGGGGAATCATTTTTACCATTCTTAATCTGATCCCCGACATGCCCGTGACCCTATCCAGCAAGGGGGGGGGGGGGGGGAGAAGGGGGGGAAGAGGGGGCGCAGGGGGGGGCGCGCAGCAGGGGGGGGGGGGGCGAGTTGGAGGGCGACGAGGACGGAAATCACACAGGAACGAGGAGGTACATGCGGAGGGGGGGAGTGCGACGAGGAGGGGGGGGGGATGAGAAGGAGGAGGGGCAGGGGGAGGAAAAGGATGGCAACGGTGGGGGGATGCAATTCATTTGGGAACTACATGCCCTCATCAGAACGAGACCCGCAGAACCCTTCAGGAGCCCGCGAAAGTGACGACAGTTTCGCAGGCCGCCCCCCCTCCCCCCTACACTCTGGCACGCAGTGGTTTCCTGGTTTCGTTGCCCCACAGGGGCCCCCACCGAAGGCTCCAGTGGCAGCGCCCGCGCAGCGCCGCCCCGCCGCTTGGGCGCGCCGCTCGCGCGCTCCGCGGCCACATAGGGAGCCCCAGCGAAGGCCCCAGCGTCAGCGCCCGCGCCCCCCCCAACTCGGCTGCGCGCCTCATCCGTTTCGCCGCCCCGGCGGAAGCTCCGCCGACGGCCCCTGCGTCGGCGCCGGGATGCCCATTGAAGGCCCCAGCGACAGCGCCCGGGTGCCGCCGCCCCACGATTTTGGCAGACCCCTTCACGTTTCGCGGCCCCATCGGGAGCTCCACCGAATGCCCGCGCGGCAATGCCGGCGCGCCCCCCTCCC
The DNA here is from genome assembly GCA_963575745.1 of Prorocentrum cordatum. NCBI lineage: Eukaryota > Dinophyceae > Prorocentrales > Prorocentraceae > Prorocentrum > Prorocentrum cordatum. The sequence goes on along the minus strand of CAUYUJ010014760.1, from coordinate 398,667 downwards.
CGCCCCGGCGCCCCCATAGCTCTTGTCGCGCTCCCTGCAGGTGCGCCGAAGGCCCCGCTGTCGGCGCCCGCGCGCCGTCAGCTTGCCAATTTGGGAAACCATTTCGCGCTTCGATCCGCGGCGCCACGCGGGGCATGGAGCACCGGGGCGCCCCCCCCTGCCCCATTCCATGTTGGTGGATTTCCCGTGCGTTCGGTGGCCTTTTCAGAGAACCCAGCGGCGCCCGCGCGCCGCCGCGCCCGCGCCCTGGCGCGCCGCGTCGCGCGCGTCGTGGCCGCGCGGAGTTTCCCGCCGAAGACGACGCTCACAACTGCGGCTCTCGCCGCTGCGCATGGGCAGGTCCTTTTGCGGGGGGCCCTTGCTTTGCTGTCGGTGGAACATGTGAGATGCGGTCCAGGAATCCCATGATCCATGCGGAAGTTCCCGAAACCGAGATGTCCTTAGCGGCCTGGGGGCGTGGGCAAAAACCTGGACCGTTGTGCTGGCGAGTTTCCTTCGTCCTGATTATCCCCTTTCTTCTTCTTCCTCGTCTTCCTCCGCGCCCCCCATCTGCGCCCTCCGTCGTCGCCCCCCCCGCGTCCATCCCCTCCCCTCCTCCTTGCCCGCCTCCGGGGCCCCGGCGCCGTCGCGCGCGGGGAGGTCGGCGCGTCGGCATTTCTTGCCTCCGGAAATTCGCCGGGCGAACGGATCGAGTCGCGCCGGGGCGTGGCCGCTTATCTGGCGCCTCATGGGTTCTCTTTTTGTTCCATCATCTTCGTCGGCTCCCCTGTCTCCCCCCCGCCCCTACGCCGCGGCTATTTTGGTTGAAGCCGAGAATTATTTCCGGCTGCGGCCGGGCTCGTTATGGCCGCGGAGCCGTTCGCAGTGCGGCTCCGATCACCAGGTTCCTTGTGCGTGAACCCCGCGTGGATTTTCCTCCAATCTCACATTTTTTACGCCTGCTGCCCCGCTCGGCCCAGGCGGCGTTGACCCGTTCGCGAGGTGCGTTTGGCAGTGAGTTCGAGATCATCGCATCCCCGCCCCATCGCCGACGTCTTGCTTCCGTCGACGGATAGCGAGGGAGGGATTGGCCCATCGGCCCTCTCCCCCCGCGCGCGCGCCGCTCAGCGTCGCGGCCGAGGCGGTCGCTCAATCGAGGGGGGGGGGGGGGGGGGGGCGGCGCCCGTCCGCGCCGCAATTGGCGCGCATTCCTAAGGCGCGCAGAGCTCCGATCAGCATGGCCCCGATGTCGAAGGATCCCGCAGTCGCGAAGTTGCGCCTCACCACCGCGCCGCGCGCGGCGCGAACCTTGGTCGGCGCGCGCTGAGATTGCGTTTGAGATTTTGGTCGCCCAAGATTACGTTTGAGATTTTGTCGGGGATTGGCAAGAGGCGAGATGTCATGTGAGATGTTGACGGGAATTTTGCAGCGGCAACTTCTCAGCGGGAGAACTGGGGCCCCGCTGAGAAAGGTGCCCTCCGTTCAGCCTATGCGAACCGCCAGTGGCCGCAGGCGAGATTTCGTCGAGCTGGCCTGGTAAGCGCCGCCAATTGCAGGCCGCGTGCGCGCTGGGCTGCGCGACCCCCAGGTCGCCGACCCGAGGTTCACCGGGCGCCCGGCGCATCGCATTCTCACGCGCCCCGCCGCGGCGCCTTACAGGCAGAGGATGGCCCCCGCTTGGGTTCAAGATTTGGTCCGCCAGCACACGGACCACGAAGGCGTCCTGTCGTTCAGCGCGGCTGACCTTGATCTGCTCACCAGAAGCATCGCGCCGTCTCCAGCCTCCTCGGTGGACCCGCCGCCAGAGCAGGAGTCCTTGAAATGAGCGGTCCCGCCTGGCCCCCTGGCTGCGCTGGTCGACGCGTGCATTGGCGGCTCCAGACTGGATGCGGAAGCGGACCTCCATGGTCTGCGCGCCCGGCAGGAATGGGCCATCGCTGCGTGCGACGGCGACTGGCGGCTCGTGGCCGCGGCGCATGGCCGCGCCCCAGCGCGGGCGGTTGGCATCCATGCCACGGAGCTGTGGGGCCTGCTAATGGCCGTCCAGTCTTTTGACCCTGCTGCTCGCCTGGAGGAGGGCTGTTCCGCGGTGCAGATCGAAGCGCAGCGAGATTTGCGGTGGGCCACCGCGCCCTGCCGGGCCTTGGCCAGAGCGCGGGGGCCCATTTCGGTTACTTTCGAGTCGAACCCAGACCGAGCGTTGTGGATGCCAGCTCACAACTCTGCCACGAGCTACGTCGGCAAGAGAATGAGCAACGGCATGCTGGCGAAGGTCCACGACGTCGCTGGCAACGACCTCGTCGACGACTAGGCGAAGCAGGCCGCTCGCCGCGACGCGGTGCCCCAGGCCCATGCGCAGCTGGCCCGCGAGGCTGCCGCGCGCCTACGCGAGGCCGCCGTCTGGATAGGGCGGGCCACCGCGTGCGCGAACCGCTGCCCCCTCGAGGCGCTGGCGCCTGTGGACCCAAGCTGCAAGCGCCAGTGTGTGCGCGACTCGGAGGCGGAGCGGCCGAGGCGCACCCGCGGCTGCAAGCGCAAGGCCGATCCCGCCGACAGCGCTCGCGGGCCCAGCAGCCAAGCGGCGCAGACGGGCGCCCGGCTCGCCGCGACGAGCGGCGGCGGAAACCCAGCTGACGGCTGGCCAGGGGGGCTGGGTGCCGCCGCCACCTCCGCCGCTTTCGTCCGGCACCAGGCGAGGGCCAAGAAAGCCCGGGTGGCGGAGCGCCTACAGGCTGCCCGCGACGAGGCCCACTTGGCGGAATGGCTCCCTCGCCGCGCGCCGCAGGCCAGCGCGCTGGTGTCTGCTGCCGACCGCTGGGCTGCGCTGCGGGCCCGCATTGCCGCCAAGGAGCAGTGTGCCAGGGCCGGGGGCACGGCAGTGGCTGAGACAGCCTCGCCCGGGGATCACACCTGAGCGTGTGGCGCGCGCGAATCATGGCCAGGGCAGTGCCCTCGGAAGGGGCCGCAGCGCGCGCTGTCTTTCGCGCCATCGACCAGAAACAAATGTTTGAGATTTCGTTTGGGACTTAGCGGCGGCGAGATTATTCGGGAGATGTCTGGGAGATATCGGGGGATTTTCGGGATGATCTCGCGCGGGGGGGATTCTCGGAATATTGCGTTGGAGATCCGTTTGGAAATTTTCTCGAGGCAACGTTTGGTTTGGGATTCTCGCGCTCTCAGTAAGGTGCCCAAGATTGTCCGTGGAGGTTCTGGGCGCGCACCAACGCCCACCGCCCGGCGCGACCTATCGTTGGGGGTTGGCGGGGGGGGGGCGGGGCCCGAGCCCAAGCCGGAGGCCGCGCGCGCGGTGCCGAAAGCGTGAAGCCTTTCCGGGCTGCCCATGCGCCGCCGGGGCGTGCGGGGCTGGGGGATATCGCCGCGTCGCTGGTGCATCCGCGATGCCTCGGCGACGTCGGCGGCCCCCAGTCTTTCCAAACAAAAATCAGAAGAGGAGCATCGACCGATGCTGGTTCCTGTCCCCGGTCGCCGCGGCTGGATTTTCCCGACCCGGTCAGAACGCACTTTGAGACATTTTCGTGGGGTAGCGGCATGAGCATCAGGGTCTTCGTAGAGGAAGTTGCCATCATTATTTGTGCATTCTCAGAGCCCCGAGTCATCAGGGGTAACTTGGGTCAGGGCTAACTCGGGTTCGCTTTTCGGGAATCCGAACCCGAGTTACCCCGGACCCGAGCTACCCCGGATAATTCGGGCGTCCAGAGCCCCACATCATCAGGGGTTATTCGGGTCAGGACTATCTCGGGTTCCTTTCTCGGGAATCCAAACCCGAGTTACCCCGGACCCGAGTTACCCCGGATATTTCGGGCGCCCAACATTCCCAAAAACCCATCGGACAATGCAGCGTGTGAGCCAGTCAGGCAGCGCGCCCCATGCGGGCGACGACCTTGCACAGTCACGCTGGGGAATTGCACAGCGCCCGCGCGAACCAATTGCCCCTGTTCGAATTGGAAGCGCAACCAGCATATAAATATCATCTACAACCTACAACTTTCAGAGGTTTGCGCGGATTTCTTGGGTGTGGCGCTGGACCCCCGCGGCGGCGCCTCTGGCGCCGCCCCCGACGCGCTTCCAGAACTCCGTGCGGACCTTCGCTTGGTTCTTCGAGCCAGGCATGGGAATGAGGAGTGGACGCGGTACCCTCATGCTGGATTCTAGGTAATCTCGTGGTCCGCATCTTGGGATTTTTGCCACCCTGGGTCCTCTCGGACTCCTGGGGCCGTTTTGGGGGATGCATTTTTGGCCCTTGGGGGGTGCATCATCGGACATCTCGGCCGCTTGGTGGCGTCCTTGCGGGAAACCTGGGAGTAGCCTGGGCCTGCTGGGCGACCAGATTACTTCCTCCAGCAGGTCACTTTTTGACGGTGTGGGGCCCATGGGACCAGACAGGTAGGAAGCATGAAACAATACCAGAAACATACATGTATATATATATACATACATACATATGTATATGTATATGTATATATATATATATATATATATATATATATTCATAAATTCAAATATTCATATATTATATACACACAACCGTAGACGCAGGCAAAACGGAAGAGGTCGGAACCACGGATCTTTCCGCCGGGCGGGAGGGGGCTGCCTGGAACGGAAACATAAAGCGGACACCAGACGACAGACCACGGAGAAGATAAGGAGGGGTAGGAACGGAATTGGAAAAGGATTAACACGGAAACTTGAGAAGCAGAAGGGGAGGGCAGTTTCGAACACCGCATACGTTATTTGTATGTTTTTGTTCTTGCTCCGCTATTTGTTACTCCTCGCTTTTTCTACCCGAATTCGGGGCCCGTGGCGGTCTCGGTGGGCCCGAAGGCAGGGGAAAGCTTCCAGAACCAGTTCCCGTTATATGCTTCCACGACTTTATGGCCAGGGCGGGCACGGGTATCTCCGCTCCGGTTTCTCCCCTCCTTCTTCCCTCCGTTCCCCCGCCTCTGCCCCTTCACGCGTTCCGTTGCCTATTTTCCATCTTCCGTGCCATCTAGCTAGTCGCGCTTCGTCGGACCATTGGTGGTGCTCTGCTTTCCCCTTCACCTCCTCCTTTTCCGACGGCGACGGCCTCGACGACGACGGTGTCAGGAAGCGGCCCGGGCGCTGCAGGCCCGCTGCCCGAGGCCGCGGCTGGCGCAGCAGGGGTCCTCCCTCTCGGTGGCGAGGCCCCGCCCCCCGGGCGCGTCCCGTCATCTCTCCGCTCGCACCGTGCGCTTCGCCTGCCGCCTTTCTTGCTCCTCGTGCCAGGGAGCTGGATGCGTATGACGTGGGCGGCCTGAAAGTTGGCGGCACGTGCGGACGCGGCTCTGTCGAGCGCCTGGCCGTTCCGTTGAGTGGCTGTGTCCGCTGGCTCACTACGTGTCCAGTGCTTGGCCTCCAGATGTCCCACACGCGAGTCCATCTATGCGCATTTGGTGCGTCGCCCTCCATCCTGGGTTCTCTCTCTCTTCCTCCCCCCAATCCCTTCTCCTGCAGCAGTTTTCCCATTCCAGCTGTAGGCTTTCACGCCCACGCTGCCGCTGCAGGGGTCTGCGATCCTGACAACGAGGGCCTCAACAGACCCCATACAGGGTTCCCGCGTCGTCTTCGAGTATGTCGCGCGGCACCAGTGGAGTTTTGGTTTGGCGAGGGCCTCAACATCTCTCGTACTTGATTCGCGCATAGTTATCGCTGATTCCTGGCGCATTATGAGGCCGCGTTGAGGTTGCGGTGAGGCCCTCGCAGCGAGGGTCTCAACATCCCCACATGTGGTTGCCACATTCTGAGTTTTGGATTTCGCGCGCGCGTCGAAGGAACGATGAGGCGTTTTTTTGGCGAGGGCCCCCACGTACACCGTGCGCGGCAACACAGGGGAACTGCCTTGATCGTCGTTCGTTGCTACAAACCAGTGTTATATTCCAACCCGTTTCCCTACAGCCATTCGCTTGTGAGGCGGCGGAAGAAGCTTAGACTCGGATGTAGCGCAGTTCGGCAGCTTCCAAGTGCGACCGCGCTGCGGGCCAAGCCGTCGAAGTACGGGCGACAATGTCATCGACATGATTTCGCGATGCCGACGCGGGCAGAGTAGCCGACTCGCGTCGGTCATTCCAGCTGGAAATTTTCAGGTTAATTAGAACGTGGCTGAAGGGAGGGAGGCGGGAGGTCGATCGCGGCAGGCGCAGCAGGGGTCCTCTCGCCCTCCCGGCGTGCTTGTCGTCTCTCCGCTCGCCTTGTGCGGTTCGCCTGCGTGTCTTCTCGCTCCTCTCGGGTCGGACGAAAAGGGGGTGGTTGGGGCAGGGCTTGGAATCCAGTGCCCTTCTGTTGTGAGGCAGTTGTATAGGAGGGAGTACAGAAGGGAAGCGCGTCCCCCGAATCGCAATTATATGGTATTTTTTCGGACCGCTGAACATTTGCTTTCCGTCGTCCTCCTCCTCCTTGCTCCCTTCTCCTTTCTTCCCCTTGGATGGGGTCGAAGGCAGCCGCGGCTCTGGCAGGGGGCTCCTCTTTTCTCCCCCTTCATTCCTCGCTCCTCCTCTTTGCATCCCTGCTCCACCATCCGTGTTCTCACCTCGTCCTCCGTCGTTTCTCAAACAAAACAACGCAAATCATGGGGCCGCGCGCCCGCGTTCGCATTATACTGCCCGTTCGATATCCGAGCACAGCGAGCCGGCCAAAAGTACATGGCGCGGCCAGTGCGAACGTTCGCGGCGCAGTCCAAGCGCGGGCGGCGCCTGCCACCATAATACACCGTCGTAGCGCTAACATGTGAAGTTTCTGGTGCCCGCGGCAAGGTCAGCCACCGCGCCAGCCCAGCGGTCCGAACGGCGACGTTTCGAGCTATGATTGCTCAGATATCTGGGTCGTGTGACATATGTCATGTTGTCGGACTGTTGTCGGGCCTTTTTGGGAGGCCACTCGGGGCCCTTTGGGGGCGTCTTGGGGCCGTTGGGGGCACCCTTGGCGCCGCGTTCCACGGTGGCCGCCCTGGGACGGGGATGTGTGTAGTTGCAGTCCCTGGGGGCCACCCTGGGCCAGGGAAGTGTGCATCCGCGCTCCCCCCATTAGGTGGGGGCGTCGACGTCGGCTCTGGTTTGGCAAAGTGGGGGTGCCTTCGAGGTGGCGAGCGCTTGCCTTTCTAAAATTCACAGATCAAGGTGCGATCTGTGTACACAGCTCGTGTCTTCAACTGTGTGATTGCGCGTGTGGGCCCACCATTTACACAGATCATGGTTTGATCTGTGTACACAGATCGTGCTCCGATCTGTGTGTTTGGACTGTGCTCCCCGTGGGTGGTGGTGACTGGGCGGGAAGTTTCACGTTTCTCTCGGCTCGTCCACGGGGGGGCTTTGCACGCAGGCGAAGTACACAGTTCGTGTGTCCACCTGTGCACGTGCTGCGGGTTACTGGCTAGAGTGGTGCCTGGGTGGGAGTTGCCGCGGGTCGCCCTAATGGTCACGGAGGGGGCCGTGGGTTAGGAGGACAGATGGTGCAGATGCTTGAGGGCGATGCGTTAAGGGACGGGAAGGATGCGAGAGAAGAGCTGGCGAGGGGCTTGGGGGGTGAAGGGGGGAGGAGGGGAGTAGAGGAAATGGGCCCAGGAGGAATTGCCGCATTAGCGCCAGCATCACGGGGGCGAAGAAAACGGAGGGGAACAAAAGGAGGTGGGATGAATTGCGCATGGCCGCAGGGAGGGGGGTTGGCGAGGGCGCAGAGGGGGGGGGCGTGTCGGGTGGAGGAGGGTGAGGAGGAACGACTTGCAGTAACAGAAGGGGACAATATAATGACGAGGACGAGGAGGGGCGTGATGACGACGGGGGGGAACGGATGGACGCGAAGAAAATGAGGCGCGGAGGGGAAGGGGCATGGCGAGGAGGGGGAGGATGATGCATGGGGGTGGGGCGGGCGCCACCTGGCGCTCATATGGGCGGTGTTATGCGTGCCCGTGCAACGCCGTAGAACAGAAGCGACGGCTGCAGAAAAAGGCTATCGGGGTGTACGCGTTGTGCGTTTAGGCCGAACGTTCGAGTCCACGGTGCTCCTCTGGCATCGTGTTGATGCCGCCCGTTTTCGCCAGACCGCGCACGCACAGATTGGCCGAATATGTGATTCAACGTTTGCCTCATGACCCCTCTATATTAACAGACCAACGCTGGAATCCAAGGCAGGGCGGGGGGTATTAAATCTGATGCGCGCAACTTGTTTGTGCCGAGCCGCCGGGCGCTTTCCATGATGCGTTGTCGCCTCGGGCGCCGGGAGGCGCCGGGAAAACTCTTCCAGATAACTGATTCGCAACACCCCCTTGCCATCCCGGCCATCCCCCTTTTTCTTCCGCGCTGATTGTCGTGCTTCGTCCCCTTCCATCCTGACCCCGCGGACGCCCGCGCCGAGAATCTTGTACGCCTAGGGCGCGGCATATGAGAAACATGTTCGGTGTGGGCTCTGTTTGCCCAGGACGTCGTGGAGACCCAGCGCGAAGCTTTCATGCTCGAGGAGGAATGGATGAGAAAGGACGATGAGTAGGGAGGAGGAAGAAGGAATCAATAATGAGGGTGAACGAAGGGGGACGAATTTGGAGAGGGTGGGGAGACATTAAATCATCGTTCCGTCCTCCGTCCTACATCCCACTCCTTTTTGCCTCTTACGTCACAGCTCCAGCGCTCGTCTCGTTTTGCCTCGTCTATGCCACTTCCTTTCCGCCGCATGCCCCCTCTCATCTTTCAGTCTTTCGTATACCGAAAATGCGATCATTACCATCCAAGTCGAGCTGGCTGCATCAGCAGGGAGTTCGTCAAACTCAGTGCCCTCGCGCACAGTGGGTGACCGATCGCTTGTATGATATTAGCGCTTTGTTGCACGCTGTTGAGCATTGGGGCACTTCGGGCTTACACGCATTCCTATAGTCGCCTGCGGCCCTACTCCGCCAGCGCATGCTTGGCATGTGGAAGTTGGCTTGGGTTGCTTGGCCAGGTTGAGGGTATTGATCTACGCCATTCACCGGTGATGTCCATGATATTAACAAACGATGGGAGTACCGTGAGCCCATTATTCGCTACATACGCATGCCTGAGCTGCAACATTGGGAATGTCAGGTCGCATCATCCGTCAGCATCTGGTAATTAGCGTCTTATGTGCGGCATTCAACTATTGTAGAATTATCGGACTATGTGGACAATATGAAAATGCTTTTTCGCCGAAAGGGGCTGTGGAAGATAAGCAATGAATCAATGCAACACTACCCTGCTCTCTCTCCTGCATTCTACTGCTATCTACTGCTATGCTGCACTACTACATCCATCTACCTACATACCTATCCACAGCTAGTCCGACGGAGGGGGATTTCTTCACCCCTCTTCACTGCGAGAGAACCCTTTGGGTTGGCTCACAGTGCGAGCAGCCGAGAGAGGTCTTTACCTCCTACGACTACCGGTAGCGGAGCCGTGGCGATCCAGCGTGACCACCACTGCGCAGAAAAGTGAAGCTAGCGCGGGGCTGCCCGCAGCCAGCTCGCGGGGGGGGGGGTGCGCGGGGCTGCCCGCAGCTCCCCTCAGACTGCTCTCCTGCCCGGGGGCGCCGGGAGCGGGGCTACCCGCGTCCCTGCTGCTTCCCGAGGGAGCGGGGCTACCCGCGTCCCCGCTGCTGCCCGAGAGAGCGGGGCTACCCGCGTCCCTGCTGCTTCGGCGTTGTGCCGCTCCCCTATTTCAGAAGCAGCCCCTTCGCCGGTGTACCGCTCCTGCACTCCTGGTTGATACCCTTCATGTGGACATCAATCTCCTTACGACCTAATGGCTTCGTCAATAGGTCGCTCCTGTTGTCGGCCGTACCGATCTTGCCCAACTCCAGGTGCTGCATGACGATCCTCTCCTGCACCCGCAAGTAGCGGGTCTGAACGTGCTTCAGCTTCCCAACGCCTCGGCGCGACGCAAAGCCGCGCGCCGCGGAAGAGTCCGACACCACCTTGACTTTCGAAGGGACCTGCCAGTCCTCCAACAAGCCTTGGATGCCTAACCCGGTACACGCTCCGGCGCTGATCGCGTAGTACTCGTTCTCTCCGGAGGAAAGTCCTATCACCTGCAACAGGTTGCAAGCGTGCTTCACCACCTGGCCGCCTACGAACACGACCTGCCCGACAGTGGACCGCCGGCTGATCTTGTCGCCAGCGTTCTCGCTGTCCACCATGACCAGGATGGGCAAAGGACTGCCCCTGGCGAGGTGCTTGTCCCTGCGGAGCACCTGCACCACCCGAGGCCTTCCTTTCAGGTATCTCGCCAATCGCTTCAGCCGTGCCATGTCGACCTGCTTCGGGCTCTGCATGTGCTTAGCAAGATTCTTCACTGCATCGCCAATGTCAGCCCGATCTGGTGCTAAGTACGACGCACGCATGGTCACACTGCGGTACAAGCGGATGTCGTCACCGACGAGCGGGGGCGAAGCTAACCGCTCCTCCGCTTCGGCCTCCTCCTTCTTCAATCCAGGAACATCTAGTGTCTTAGCGGAATCTTGTTCGAGGCCCATGTCGCGAACTATCATCTCTGCGTGCCGCGGATCTGCTTCGACCTCGAAACGCTCCTCTCCTGGGCTTCCTGTGACACGTAAAATCCTGTTTAAGAGAGCAAACTCCTGCTCCTCTCCAGAACCGAGCGTGCAACGACCTGTCGCCTTCAAGTCGTATTTCTTCCGCAAAGTGTGCTCGATCTGGTCCAGGGCGTCGTCGTCGCCCATGGCGCAGAAGTCGTCTCCGTGCACTAAAGACCGACAGTCGTCGACCTTCTTGTAGAACAGGGCCGGGTTCGCCTTCCCTGCCTCGTGCCCGTCCTGCTTGAGCACTGCTGTGTAGTCTCGCTGCCAGATGGCAGACGCGTCCTGGGTGCCGTACATGCTCTTCTTCAAGAGTGCACAGTGAACGCCGTCCTGCTCCTCCTCTGGCAGCTCCACGTACACCGTCCTCTCGGCCAGGCCGTAGAAATGGGCACGTGAGATGTCGAAGAATCTCATCCCTAGAGGCTTACCCCGTTCGCTGCTCCTGTTCTGCACCATCAGGCCTCCTAGCATCTTTACTGCTTCCAGAGGCGGCATTGCTGAAAACAACAACGCTGCAGGCAACTTGCGCCCTTCTTCTCCCTGACCTCGCTTCTCGCGCACGACGATACGAGACCGGTAGTTCGGTCGCTCGTTGTCGCCCTTGTTGGTGTCGAGCCACATCAAACGGATTGGCTTCGCACCTGTCACCTCCAGGCACTCCTTAAGAGTCCTCTTCTCGTACACCTCCTGTCGGCGGAGCCATCCTACCTCCTCCTCCCTAGCCTTCCTCACCATGGCGGGGTCTAGCCAACCTCCGTTGACGTCGTCCCAGTACCTCTCGCTCTCCTCCAACAACGATCTGCCCTGCTCGTAGGCGTCGGGCTCTGTAGGCACTGGACCAGCCGTAGCCGCCGCCAGGCCAGAGAGGGATCCATCCTTCTTCATGGATTCCTTTACTGCTCGTAGGACGCACCGCGCCAGCATCGGAGGATGCGCCTGTGCCTTGCGAGCTACACCACCTGTCAGCATCACATGTTGGTGCTGCTCTGGCCCCGCGTCGCCGGGGCACCCCTTCTTGAGCTCCAGCGCAAGCTCTGGCAAGTTGGTCATGAATCCGGTTCGCCTCCGGATAAACCCTGGCATGCCGGAAGGGGGCTGATCTTGTGCACCAGGCTTCGCGCCCCACTTGCACATAGCTCCTCTGACCCTCTCCACGGCGTCCTGCTGCAGCAGCTCCGAGATGCCTGGTGTCTCCCAGCTGCTGTCGTCGTGGGGGTGCTCGTGTAAGAAGTACCGGCCCCGCGCCATCTGCCTCCGGTAGCTCTCACAAACCACTTCAAGATGACGCTTGGCAACGTTCTGCTCCTCGAGCGCCTGCTCGGTGTCCCGCTTGAGCCGGGATGTGCCCTGTAAGTCCGAGAGTGCCGTAGAAGGAGGCGAACCAATGAGGATGTACGGATCCTCGCGCTCAAGCGTCTCGAACCACTCCTTTACGTCGCTCTCCTTCGCAAAGTCCAAGTGCCCTCCGTTCGGTTTCTCTGCCTCCATGTCTGCGCTCACCCCAGGCCTGAGACCCAGACGGCACGCGAGCGCAACATGCCTCGGAGGCGGGCACAGCTCGTGGACATCAACGGCTCCCAGCTCCAAGCTCAGATGGGTGATGTCCTCCAGCTCTTCCGCCGAGAGGTCCACCTCGTTCCGGCGACAAGCAAGAACGATGCTCCTCCGATACTCCTTCCTCAATTCCTCCTTCCTCGTCGTCGTCATGCTGCTCATGTCTACGTCTCCTCCCGTCGCCGCCGGAGCGGAGCCTCCCGCAGTCGCGGCGCCTGGCACCTCTGCAGACGCAGCACTGGCCCCTGTGGCCGGAGCCGGGCCTCCAGGAAGCCCTGACGACGCAGCCGGAGCGGTGGTACCCGCTTCCGGCGCCGTTGGCGGCAACGACACGTCCATGTCGTCGTCTGCTGTCCTCTGGCCAGCTCTGTCAGCCGACCTGCTCCTCGACCTCTCGTCGAGCCCCTGGCCCGTTGCGACGGCAACCGGCCTTCCGCGAGGCCGCTCGTCGCCGGGCGGTGGCGGCGCCTGTGCTGCCGCTGGCGGCATGGGTGGCACGCCTGTCGCTGAAGCCGCGGAGCCTCCCGCAGGCTCCTGTTCCTCTACTCGGGCTCGTTTCGCCCTGCGCGCGTCCAGCCTACGCCGGCCCACGTCGTCCTCCTCCATCATGCTAGCCATCCGCTGAGAGCACTCGGCTGTGTGCGCGCGCCCTGCCGGCAGGCCACACATGATGTTCAGACACGCTGGACACAACGGTGTCCCTCCGAATCGCTCCACGTCCGCCTTCAGTACGTAGAGCTTCCTGGGTCCTGGCACTCCTCCTCCGCCTCCTCCTACTCCTCCTCGTCCTCCTGCTACAGGTCGAGGGGGTAGTGGCGGATTTGCCGACCCGGCAGCCTCCCGGCCTGCCAGCAAGGGCCTCCCTGGAGCGGGGCTAACCGCATCCGGGGGCTGCTTCTTCTATTCTCTGTGAGCAAGCTCCTGCTGTCTCCGCAGCTTCTCTGCCCAAGTGCCCCCCCGTCGGCCGCGCGTGCGGACGCCTTATGCAGGCGGTCGCACAAGCGGCTCTCGGGGGCGCTGGGGAGATCTTCTTCAGGGGGCTGCGGGCCGCGCTCTACGAGCGGCTCGTGTCTGCCCCCCTCTCTGTGCTTCAGGACCAAGGGCCTCCTGCGCCTGCCTGGTCCATCCAGCAGGCGGACTCGTCCGAGGGTGAGGGGGCTTACTGCCCCCTCCCTTCGGCGGGTTCCGCCTGCCCCACCGTCTGCCTCGGGCTGGCGGTGGATCTGAGCGGCGGGGTCTCTCCCTGGCTGCTCAGCACGGTCGTCGCCCTCCTTTGGGTGACGGCCGCGTGCAGCGCCTGCGCAGGCTGCTGCTTCGGGCTGCTGGGCCCGTACGTGTGGCGGAGGCTCAGGGCCTCCGCCTGGCCGCGCGGTGCGGTTCCTGCTTCCCCTGAGCAGGACCGCCGTGCGGCGCGAGCGCTGGCTTACGGGGTTCCGCCTCGGCCTCGAGCGCTCGAGCGGGCAGGCGCCCAGCATTCGGGCGGCAGTTCCCACGACAGCGCCCATTGATGGCTGAGCTGCCACCAGTTGGCGGAGGGCCTCTATGGCCCGAGCTCTACCCATTCGCGGCTCCCACGGCTCGCGATTACGCACGATGGCGCCTAGACGACGGCGACACCAGCTGGGCAGCTATCCCCCTCGCGTCTCGAGAAGGGGGCATCCTTCTGGCCCTGCCTGGCGCCTTTCGCTCTACGGCGGAGCTCGTGGCTGCCGAGGCGGATGGCTTTGCAGGAATGATAGGCCCTTTCCAGCTAGTGGACGTCCAGCTCCAGGGGGCCGCTTCACGGCCGCTCGCCACTACTGCATCCGTCCTCGTCGTAGACATCGAGGTTGCAGAGCTCGAGCTCGAGTCGCTTTACCCTCTAGAGGTCGGGGAGGACGCAGTCATCGTTCCCTTCGCCGAGGTGCGGGGCCGCGTCTATTGGCCACATCCTTCGGGGGTTCGGGTGCTTCGCGAGGGCTACGCACGCTTGCACGGCGCCCCGCCTACTGCAGGAGAAGAGCCGCTCCCAGGGGCCGATCGGGCTACTCCCTATCACTCTGCCGACGAGATGGAGGAACCCGAGGGGTTCGCGGCCGACGGGGAAGCCGACCGCACGGCCCCAAGTGCGCGATCTCCCGCGGACGCTGGAGCGCCGCGCGGCCCGCCCGCGAAGCGCGCGGGCACCGCCGCGCCGCCACGGGTTGCGGGTCCCGCTCCGATCGCTCCTGGTGCCCCTGCGGCGTCTCTGGACGACGGGGCTCCTATGACCCGTGCCGAAGTAGCTGCCGAAATGCGCGCCTTGCTTGCAGCCCACGCGGCCTCCACGATGGTCGGCAGACCCGAGCCGCTGGGCCCCGCGCCGGCTGCCCGGAGCGATCGGCCCGAGGTGCCTCAGCTTTTCAGCGACGAAGCGGTGCGCCTCGGGCTGGATCCTGCGGGGATCGAGGCCGTCCTGTCTCACGCGCCCGTGGCCCCACAGCGGGTCTCCGCGCGTCCCAAGGGTCCGACCTCCGCGCTGGTCTCGGCGTGGGAAAAGGCGCGCTCTCTTGCTGTCCCTCGGGCCCCTTCGTCCGGTTTCGGAGCGATGGGCCCCCCGCCGCCACCTGGGCTAGCCCATCCCGCTGCGGCCGACGGCTTTGCCGAGGCGGGCGGCGCCGACGGGTCAGAGCCGCCCCATGCGGCCAATCCGACGGACTTCAGCCTCATGCTACAGTGCCTGCACCAGTCCCTCCTATTGCAGCAGGGGCGGGGCCATCGCCAAACCGTCCATCCGCTTCTGGGGACCTTGAGCGACTCAGCTCAAATTCCGCCCACGAGCTCGGGCGACCCCGCGCCCGCATCGGCCCAGATGGGGGGCATTGCTCGGAGGCGCGAGTGGCAGCAAGCGCTGCTACAGCACGGCCCCGATGTGCGAGGACTGATGAAGGAGAATTTGGCCCGTGTCCTGGGCGTGGAAGTCAGCGCCGTGACCCCCATGGCCATGCATCAGTATTTTCGGGAGCACAGTCCCTTGGGGGCTCAGCCGACGACGCACGAGTTGTTGACGCATTTCGCCTTCCTCAGCGCCGAGCTGTGGCGGGCCTGCGAAGAGGGCAACCCCGAGAGAGTCCAGACTTTACTGACGTGTCAGTGCATGTTCATCGACCAGCTGGCGGGGGACCGCGGCTATCTCGAGGCCGCCTGGTTCCTTACGGGGCTGGAGCCTCCCCCGTGTCGCGTGACCAGTCGTCGCACGGAGCGCGAGGCCCAGACCCCGTTCTCACCCCTGGTGGATCCTCGCTGGCTGTCGGCGCAGGGCGAATACGTGAAGGAGCTGCAAGCATTTCGGGCGCGTCTCGACGCCGAGCGCGCCGTCGCGCTCCCCAAGCATCCACCTCATCAGCCCAAGCAGCCCAAGGTTTCGAAGCCCCCCGTCAAGTCCCAGGGTGCGTCCAAGGCACCGAAGGCGGTGCCCAAGAAGGACTGAGGGCGCCTTTGGCGCCCGCCTCCTGGAAGGGTGGGCCTTCGCGGGGCCGGGGTACGCCGCCGCGCACAGTCTGCACCGACGCTGTTGCGGCTGCTAGGCACGTTTGGGCTCAGCGAGGGCGTGAGGGTAGGAATGCGCTCTTCCAGCGATGCTGTTGCGGCCCCGCAGGGAGGAGTGCGTTCCGCCACCACGCCCTTCGCTCTGCTCCGAACCGCTTCTCGGATCCCTTCGGCCATTTTGGCCGGCGCCTGCCTCAGTCGTGCGCGCCCTCCAGGGGGCCTGCAGCTCCTGAGGTTGGTGTCCCTGCTGGTGCCTGTTCTCCTTCAAGCACCCCTGCTGCACTTGCCAAAGTCGCGCCATTCGTCGCTGACTTGTCTGCCTTGCTGCGCCTGTTTCCAGGCGCGAACATTGATATCACCCACTGGGCGGCAGCGCTGTCCCAGGTTGGGATGGGTGCTCGATGTTCTCTTGGATCTTTCTCCCGCTCATCTATGCGTGCAATGGACAGGGACGACCCGTACTTTTTGGGGCCGCCTCCCCGCGATCCTTGGCCGTGCCCGCCTGCTCCACCTCTTGGTCCCCCGCCTGACGGCTTGTCGGCGAGGCGCAGGGAGCGCTGGAGATTGCGGCGCGCGGCGCGGACGCTCGCGCAGTATTCTGTTATTGCGTTGAATTGGCTCACCTTGGGTCATCCTAGCCTCGCTCCCGCCGAGGCTCGCGTCCGCGCCACGGTCTCGCCCTGCCAGGAGGGCGTCCGCACCCGTATCGAACGGTTGTGTCGGATCGCAGTTCGCCTCGCCCGTGGCGGCAAGAGCGACTTAGGTCGAGCCTTCGCCAAGTTCGACTCCACTGAGGTCTCGCTCCATGGCCTGGCCACCCATGTTGCAGCTTTGGAGGCCTCCTTCACTTCCTCTTCTTCCGTACCCGCCCCCATGCGGCACTGCCCGACCAGCGCTCCTTCTGTGCCTGGTTCGTTGGCGGCTGCGGCGGCTTGGGACTCCACCCAGGCCGAGCCCTTCGATTTGAAAGTCAGGGCGTCTCGCATCAAGTGGGATTATTCGCCAGAGTTTGATCCCGTTCCCTTCCTCTCCGACGCTCGAGTCCGCGAAGCTTTCATCGATCCAGAGGTGATGCGGCTACCGGCATCAGAGTGGCCTGCTGGCCAGAAGGGAGCGCGCGTCCATATGGACCGCGCCGAGCTGTGGGCCCTACTCCAGAAGTGGGATGCCTGTGGCGCCCTGTACCTGACTCCTGCTTCGGACCTCGCCTGGGATGAAGCCTGTGGAGCTTTCAGGGTACCGAAGGACAGCGATTTCGACAGGCTGATCCTGAACCCCACGGTCGTGAACAGCCGCTGTGCTTCAATTTCGTCCAGCACCCAGCGCCTTGGCCAAGGTTTCCTGCTGTGCCGTTTGGGGCTGGCACCTGGGGAATGGCTGGCAGTTTCTTGTGACGACCTACGGGAGTTTTACTACACTTTCCGCGTCCCTCCCGCGCGCGCCAGACGTAACGCCCTGCGCGTTCGTCTGCCATCATCTCGCTTCAAGGCCTTTCGAGCCTGGCGCCCCGAGCTTGAAGGTGTGGATGTCGCGCCCTGCCTCAATGCTCTGGCGATGGGCGACAACATGGCTGTGGAGATTGCCAACTCTGCGCATGAAGGCGTCTTGCACAGCTTCGGGGCTTTGCGGCCTCACGAGCAGGTTGTCCACCGCTCGCCCTTCCCGCGGGGCCCGTTTGTCGAGATGCTGAATATTGATGACCATACAGGTTTTCAGAAGCTCTCGTGGCGTGGCTCCGCTCCTCGCCCCGACGACCCGTGTCGCCGTGATCGTGAGGTCTTTGCCGCCTGTGATGCGGGCTACCCGCGCGTGGGCCTGATACAGCATCCAGGCAAGCGCGCGCGCGGCGAAACGCACAAGGTGGTGGTGGGCGCCGAGGTGGAGGGGCGCATAGGCATCGTCTGCGCTCCTCTTGTGCGGACGGTGGCCTTGTGCAGACTGACCCTGATCCAAATCTACCTCGGGATCACCGCCCGCTCCCTGCTAGCCTCTCTTGTGGGCTGCTGGGTCCAGGTCTTCCTCTATCGCCGCCCGATGCTCGCCATCTTTACGCACGTCTACAACTTCTTGTCGCGCCTGGCGACCGAGGACGGCATCGAATACGACTTGCCCCCTTATGTTCGCGACGAGCTTCTGGCCTGCACCTTTTTAGCCTTTACGGCTATAACCGACCTTCGGGCGCAGCCTTGCCCCGAGGTGTTCGGTACGGACGCGTCTCTCGGCTGGGGGGGCGTTGTCCGCGCTCCTATCAGCCCGCAGCTCTCCGCCGAGCTGTGGCGCAGATCGGAGCACGGGGGGTGGCACACGATTCTGCACAATCGGAGCCTCCTCGCCGTACTCAGCCGCGGCGTGCCCTTGGGCCCTGAGCTCACCCAACTGCATCACGACCTGGGGCTCCCGTCTATTGAGCCCCCCGTCGCGCCGCGTTGGGTCACCGAGCTATCAGAGGCGCTGCGCTTTCGGCTCGCGTACAAATGGGAGTTTCGCATGCCTCGTCACATCAATATCCTTGAGACCACAGTGTATAAGAGTCTGTGCAAATACTGTTGTGTTCGCCTCCCTGACTCTCGTATCCCCGTTCTCCTGGATTCAAAAGTGGCTTTGGGCGCGACCGCGCACGGGCGCAGCAGCTCTCCTGGTCTATCTCATGTTCTCTCGACCACTTTGCCCTATGTGATAGGAGGAGGTTTATATATGGGAGGCATGTACGTGCCCACGGACGTGCATAGGGCCGACGATCCCACGCGCAACCGTGCGGTGAGGCCCCCGTCTCGTGACCCTCCCGCCTGGTTAGTGGAAGCAGAGAGAGGAGAATTTACTCGCTTTGATTGCATCGCGTACGCCGACTCCCGCTCGTCATTCCCTACTTGTCTCTGGGGCCGATTTGTTGCGCAGCTTGTGGCTCGAGGCCCCGAGGGGTTGCTCAGCCACCGTTGGGCGGCCGCCCCCCCCCTCTCGGTGGGTGCGGGGATGGCCGCCGACGCCGCCGGCGACGGCGCCCAGGGCGAAGCCCTCGACCCCTCGGGCGCCGCCGAGAGCAGCAGCGAAGCTGCTCTCGCCAGCGGAGAGCGTCGCGGGCCTCGCAACGCGCTCTTCGCTGACAGCGACCGGCCTCTCACATCCACAGCAGACGCCACGCCCAAAGCGTCTGCGTCCTCGGAGGGCGGCTCGCACGGCCCCGACCCTGCCGCCGCCAGCGCTGGTTCGGCTCCCCCGGCCGCCAAGCGTGCTCCGCCTCTGGCCCTCCGCTCCAAGGCCGCGGCGGCCCCTCCGCCTGCGATCGGGGGGGGCTCGTCGCGCGTCGGCTCACGGGAAGCGCCAAAGGGGGCCACGGCTGCTACCCCCCGCATCTTCCAGCGAGCGGCCAGGGTGAGCGCCTCTCGCCAACTGCTTGGCGTCGTGGACGGGGCCTCGCGCAGCACCATCGAAGCCGCCTTCAGGCGCCAGTCCCTAGTCTACCATCCAGACAGGACTCCTGCGCACTTGGGGGCCGATGAGCGAGCAGCCCGCGCGCTCAACTGGAAGCAGCTCTGTGACGCCAAGTCAGTGTTGCTCCAGGCCCTCTCGCAGGCCGCCGCGCCGCCCGCTGGTCCTAGCACGGGCGGTGACGGTCCTGCCGCTCGCGCCTACGCCCAGGCAAAAGCGGCAGGGAAGGGCGCCCGCAAGGGCAAGCTGGCTCCTGGGTCGACCATGGCCCTTCAGGCGCTCGAAGAAGCGGTCTCTTCGCGGGTCGCCCTGGCGAGTGCCGAGCTGGCCCCTCGGGCTGCCCTCCCCGCCTCGGGCGCGCCTCTCCCAAGGAGCGGGGTTTCGTCTGCCCTCGCGACGCGGGCGGCTGAGTCTGATGCCATCCTCGCCTCCGCCGTGTCGCGCGGCCGCGTGGAGCTCGACGCACTCCGCACCGCGCGTGCCGACGCCACCAGGCGCACGGTGCAGGCTCCTGCACGCGGCGAAGGCGAGCGTGCCGTCGCTCGTGCCGAGCTCGCGGAAGGGATGGCCGATCGCGCCTACTTCCGACGCTTGCGCGAGGCCGCCAGTCGTGAGGCCGCGGGCTTGCCGCGTACGGCTCCCGTCCAGCTGGGTCGGGATTGGCGCAAAACTCTGCGCGCCGTCCTGCACAACGCTGAGGTCTCGACGGGCCTCGCCAACGCGGATCGTGCCGCTCGTGCTGGGGACGCCCCCGCGTCGTCCACTGGGCGCTCCCTGGCCGAGGTGGAAGCTGTGGACCCGCGCGCCTTGGCGAGACCTGCCGACGACCCAGCGTCCAGCTTCAGCCGTCGTGGGGGGCGCGCGGTCCGCGCCCGCCTGGGCCCGCGGGACGAAGCTGTCGAGGACCAGCCCAATCGCGGGGGTCACGCGCCGCACTCCGCCTCGCGCACGGGCGCCACGCGCAACAGGCGCGCCAAGAAGCAGCGGCGAGCTTCGACGGCGGCGCTCCCCGCCCCTGAGGGGGGGGCCGCCACGACGCCGGGCCGCAGGGCGCGTCGCACTGCTAATGCGCGCCGCTGGGCAGGCGCGGCACGCCCCAGCTCCGCCGCGGGAGTGGGCCCTCCACCGCGGAGCCGCAGCCCTGCCCGCAGCCGCACGCGGTCTCCGAACCCGTACGGGACTGATCACACCTCTCCCTCGGGAGGCTGCTCCTCGCCTCCCATCGACGGCTCGATCTCGCCTGAGGAGCCTTCGGGGCCGCCGGCGGGGGAGGCATCGGAGGGCCCGCACACTCCTGACGGGTCTCCGCCCGCGAGCGCCCGCAGCCGCTCGAGAGCGGAGCCCGCGTGCGAGGAGGACTCTCCGACGGAGCTCGAGGACGTCGTGCTGAGTGCCCTCGCTGACTCCTCGGTGGACCTCGAGCGCGTCGTGGCGGGCCTGAACCCCGAGGTCCTCCTCCGCTTGCAGGCGGCCTTCCCTCGCCGCGCGGAGGCCTCTCCGCCCGCCGCTCACGCCGCGGCTCGCAGCCGCTCTCGGGGCCGCGGCACGCGTGCAGGCTCCGAGACGCCGCGGCCCGTCCCCCCGCCGCCGCCACCACCCCGTCACCACTCTGGTGGGCGTGCGGCGTCGCGATCCCGCGGGTCGGCCGCCGGCCAGGGGCTTAGTCGAGCGAACGCGCGCGACTCCTCTCGTGCGCCTTCGCGTCAGGCGACGTCGCCTGGGCGTCGCGAGGTGCGCTCCCCTCGAGTCGCTCCGAAGCGTCGCCCGAGCCCCGCCACTTCGCAGCAGCCAGCCACGCCCCGCCATGGTGCGAGCTCGGACGTCGCCTTCGCAGGCAGCTCCCGCGCGGACTCCGCTGCTCAGGCCCCTCCGACTTCGGTAGGCATGCGCTCTTCCAGCGATGCTGTTGCGGCCCCGCAGGGAGGAGGGCGTGCCGCCGAGGAAGGGGGGTCTTCGAGTGGCTTCGCGCTTGGCCGAGCTTCAGAGCCCGAGCTGCATCTCAGCGGCTCTCACAGCGGTGACGCTGGAAGCGCCGCGGCTGCAGCCTTCGCAGCGCGGCGCACGGCCTCTGCGGCCGCTGAGCAGCCCTTGCCTCCAGGGGCCGCCAGCGCCCTAGCGTGGCGCCTCAATATCGGCGGTGAGAAGATCACTGTGGT
This sequence comes from Prorocentrum cordatum, assembly GCA_963575745.1. Classification (NCBI taxonomy): domain Eukaryota; class Dinophyceae; order Prorocentrales; family Prorocentraceae; genus Prorocentrum; species Prorocentrum cordatum. Next base: position 377,470 of record CAUYUJ010014760.1, on the reverse strand, counting down.
GAGGTGGGGACCCGCCTGGCAAGCTGCCTTCCAGAGCGCGGCGTCGTGGCTGAGGTCTTTCGCACCCGCAGGGGCCGCCGAGCCCGAGGGCAAGGATGACTTGCACTGCCTCCTGCGGGCCTTGCACGCCTACAAGCGCCTGTTTCAGACAGGCGGCGCCGAGCCGATCGACGAGGCCTCGTGGTTGCATCCTTACGTGGCCGTCGTCGAGCCCGAGGCTATCCCCGCGCATGCTGACCTCCAAGCCATGGGGGCGGGCGCCATCCGTGGCATCGGGCTCGGCTCAAAGATCGAGCAGCGGCGGCGCGCGGGCAAATTGGCCTGCCTTTTCGACCTTCTGTACCATGTGCAGGACAGTCACGGCGCCATCCCAGCAGCGCTGTGGGGATCCCACTCCCCTCCGTCCGAGATCCTCGACGCCTTCGCGGAGGTGGTGCCCGTTCCACATCATTCGGGCTTCACGTCCTCGGCAGCTCGTTCCGAGCTCGCCGAAGCAGCCGCGGCTGCGCGTGCCGAGCCGCGCCCGCCTTTTGACTGGGCGACCCTCGAGGGAGGGGGCGCTCTGCCAGCCGAGATCGAAGCAGGGGCTCGCCGTGCCTACCGTAACATGGGCGGATCCTTCAGCTCGGCGCGGGCGATGCTGGCGGAGGCGTCGGGGTTCGAGACCGACGGGCGGGACGCCCTCGTTCCGCCCTTCTACGCGTCCAGGCGCAGGAGGGCCGCCACGCTGATCAGCTCTCCAAGCCCTGGCCGCCCTGCGCTCATCCTGTGGTGCGTCTGCGGCCTCTGCATCTCTCTGGGAGCCGCGGCGCCGACCGCAGGCCAAGGGCTTAGTCGGGCTGCGCCGTCCGCGCCCGCTCGCCCTCCGCGCACTCCCTTCGTGCGCGATTCTCACCTCACCTCCGCGTATCTCGACCGTCGCTCGAGATCGATTGATGCCTTCGAGCTGTGGTTAGCAGAACACACTGGCGTGCCACCCGCCACACTTTACCGAAGCGGGATACTTCTCGCCCGTTTCCTCGCGACCTTCGGCGTGTGGCTTCATGATGCAGGTTTCCCTCATTATATTTTGGTCCATGCCATCTTGGGAATCCAAAGCGCCCATCCGCATTGGAAGGCCTTTCTGACAGAAGCTTGGGACGTAGCGAAACAATGGAAGCTTGCGGAGCCGCCAAAGCTCCGCCCCCCCTTGCCACGCGCGCTGCTGCGCGCCATGGTCGGGCTCTGTCTCGCCTGGGACTGGCCGGTGATGGCGGCCCTGCTGCTCATGGGCTTCACGATGTTCCTCAGGCCTGGCGAACTGCTGGCGTCACGCCGCTGTGACCTGTCGCTTCCATGCGACCGTCTCGAAGTTGAAGGGGATGCTTTTCTTTCGATTCTTGTTCCAAAGACCAGAAGAACGTACCCGACGCAACATGCTCGCTGCTCCGATCGGGGCACGGTGAAGGTATTGAATCAAGTGTTTGGGAGGTTGGCTTCCACCGATCCTCTCGCCCCCTTCGGCGCGAGCGGCTTCCGTACTCGGTGGAATCATCTGCTTTTGGCTCTGGGCGTCCCTCTTGCCAAAGCAGGTCAGGGGCTCAACCTGACGCCCGCTTGTCTGCGGGGCTCTGGCGCAACAGACTTCTATATCGCTACGGAAGACGTCCCCCGCGTCTTCTGGCGAGGGCGCTGGCGTCAAGCTTCCAGTGCCGAGCGCTACCTGCAAGCCGCCGCCGCCTCCACAGTTCTTGCTGCGCTGCCCGAGCACGCACGGGCTCGTATCTTGTTCTTCGCCACCGCCAGCGACCGCCTTGTCGCTTCGTTCCTCCAAGTCGGCCCCGCCGCTTGGCCTGCCCTGCTTGCGGCCGCCCGCCAAAACCTTGTCACTTCGCAAGGTCCTTGAGCACGGGTATGGCTGCCTCGCCGACATCGGCGACCAGACGGACTCCACCGTCTGACGCGCGGCGCCCCGGCTTGAGCGCGCGGGGCGGGCCTGCCCATTTTGGGCCGCCCCGCGCGCGCGCGCCGCGGCCGCGCTCGGAGACAGCTCGCTAGCGCGCGAGCGGGAGAATGCTTCTTCTATTCTCTGTGAGCAAGCTCCTGCTGTCTCCGCAGCTTCTCTGCCCCCCTCCCTCCTCTCCCACTCTAAGGCTGACGGGCGCTGCCTCGCCGACATCGGCGACCAGACGGACTCCACCGTCTGACGCGCGGCGCCCCGGCTTGAGCGCGCGGGACGGGCCTGCCCATTTTGGGCCGCCCCGCGCGCGCACGCCGCGGCCGCGCTCGGAGACAGCTCGCTAGCGCGCGAGCGGGAGAATCCATTTCCCAAGGCGTCCCACGCGCCTGGTCTAGCCCAGCGGGTTTCCAGCGTTCCTCCGCCGTCATCTTATTGTAGGTCTTGCCTCGCAAAACCCCTTTGGTGGTCATCACCAGCAGACTGCCAGTCCGCGTCTGGTGGCCGACGTACCACCCCTCTATCATTTTAGGAGTCATGCCGCTCCGCGGCTCCTCCTGCGCGAGCCTCACGTGAATCCGTTCGCCGAATTCCAACGCCGACTTCGCCCAGCGCCTTCCTGTGCGCCTTTGCTCGGCGGACCTCCCGTCCTCGCCGATACGGTATCTACTGAGACACGCAGCAGCATGTCGTGGCAGCCACGTCCAAATCGGATGGTGCAGCGGTAGCCGCGCACCGATCCTCTCCTCGAACGTCTCCTTCTGCGCACGCACAATGCGTTTCACCTCCTTGACCGCGTTCTCAGCCTCACCGTTCGCTGCGTGGTCTCCTACAGGAGACTCCTGCATGACAGTCTCTACTGCCTGCATCTGGTCAGCCGCAGCCTGCTTCAAGGCTACAAGGCTGCGTTCGCCGTCTGACCGGCTCACGTACCTCTTCCAACCGAGCTCCTTCAGGTAACCCGCGAAGAACTTCACAGGGTACGGGTGCACTCCCTTCTGGGGCACTGCCGTCGCCGCATACCCCTTGGTACGGCGATCCCTTATCACCAGCATCGGCAACGCTGTGTCCTCACTGCCGTCGTCGGCCAAGTAGCCGTAGTCAGAGCACACAACAGGATCAGCTGTTTCCGGGTCCTCCTGTCGGGCTCGGTGCTGTTCGCCGATGCCCCGTGCTGCCTGGCAGTGGCGGCACCAAGACCTGAACTGAGCATGTCCCATACCGTAGTGCTCATCCACCTCTTGCGCACTCGGCGCTCGAGGCCCTGTCCGGATTTTCACATCCGGTGCTTCCTCCCCAACGCCTTCTGGAAGCAATGGGGGTTCCGGAGCGGGGCTACCCGCATCCGGGGCCGGGGCGGAGCCACCCGCACCCGGCTCACCCTCCAACGGCCTTACGGGCACTGGCCCTGCCGCCGGAAACCCGGCGACAGGCCAAGCGGTGCGATGTCTTCCGCGCGCTCCACCTTCATGTAGAAGTTGTAGACGCCCCTCTCTCGGTACACTGGCAGGAGCGAGTCGTCGCCGAAACGCCTCACCAGGCGATCGAGCTCCTTCTGCAGCATCTTCCCGATGCGGCCGTCCTTGGGGATCACGTACCCCCCGTCTGCGCTTAACCATATCAGCTGGCGTCCCTTCTCGCACACTTGGGACGCTGATGCCAATATCTTGCGCACGTCGCTCCTCCTACCAGTGATGCACCTTCGGGCATCGTTCTCGTCCTTGCAGTGCAGACGAACGCCTCCGTAGTCCTGGATGCGCTCTCCGGACGCCGTTATGTATCCAGAGTGATTTGGAGAGGGAATCGGTGCGGAGCTACCCGCGAACCACTCCCTAGGGTAGGCCGTCGCTGCAGCCCCGCTGTCCAGGTTGAAACGGACATACTCGGAACCGTCGGTCGTGCTCACGGCAGCGATCTCGATGGCACCCATATCCAATCTTCCCTGTTCTCCTTCTGGCTCCTTCTCTCCCTCTCCTCCTCCTTCGTCTAGCGCTCCTGCTCCTTTCCCTTTCCTGCTGCTGCCCTTGCCGCTCTTCTTGCTCTTTCCTTTTCCTCCTCCTGTCTGCGGGGGCGCCCAGCAGTCCTTCTTCTTGTGGCCGTACTTGCCGCAGTTGTCGCAGTAGCCCTCGAACTTCTGCTGTCCGTGCTGCGGCTGGTGCTGCTGCGGCTGGTGCTGCTGCTTTCCCTTGCCTCTTCCTTTCGCGTCCTTGCCTGCGCTGCCCTTGCCTTTTCCTTTTCCGCCCTTCGCAAGCGATCCGGCGTCAACGTCCATGGGGGTTGGACCTGGACCTCCTGCCTGCGGCATGCGGTCCCTCAGCGTCACCTTGACCAGCTTGCCCGTGCGTGTTTCGTAGTACGTCATCACCTCTTGCCTCATGTCGTTGTACTTCTTGAGGCGTGATGCGTTCAGTTGCAGGTGCTTCTCCAAATCGTCTGGCACTAGGGCTTCCAACGCTGAGCACAGGAAGTCGTCAGCAATGGCCGGTTCGCCAAGCTTCAACGACTTCTTGTTGTAACGGCTCACCATCTCCTCCCAGGTTTGCAAGGCCGAGCCGAGCTCGTCCATCTTGACTCTGGTCGGCGCCAGGATGGCTCGTAAGAGGCTCCTGCGCCGCCCCCCAGTCAGGGAGTCGAAGCGTCTGTGCAGGCGCCTCCACGCCTCTAGGCCGTTCTTGTCAGCGTTCTGTACGATGGTCCAACCTTCACCTTCTGTGAGGTTGCTCAAGACCGTCTTCACCTGCAAGTTGAGTCCAACGACGCCGTCTATGACATGATCGCTCCCTGGTCCGAAAGATTCCAGCACCCGCTGTGCTGTGATCTCCTCGTCCTGGCCGAGCGCCCACTCAAGGGCCTGTTCCAAGGCCGGCTCGACTCCAAGAAGATAGTCCTCTGTCTTCTTGGCCCACTCTGGGAATCGAGCTTCGTCGTTGTTGAAAGCAGCTGGTCTGCCGACGCCCTTGCTGTCAACCAGGCTCGGCCGGCTCCTGGCAGCGAAGGTGCGCGTCTGCTCGTCAAGAGCACGAATGAGTCTCTCCACGACCTCATTGGAAAGTGCTCCCGCCGCTGCTGCTGCTGCTGCTGCGCCTCCTCCTGCTGACCCTGCGCCAGGGCGCTGCTGGATCGCCTCCAGCGTCTGTTGCTGCACCCTGACCGTGTCTGCCAGCTGCGCGTTCTCCTGCCGGAGCTGCCTGAGCTCCGCCGCCAGTTGCTGCAGTTGCTGCTCCATGGCTCTCGCCCCTTTCCTGCTTCACCTCCCTCGGCGCGGAGCTGCCCGCTGCCGGGAGATGCTGTGGGGCTTCCTGGTTGCCCCTGGCGCGCTTCCCGACCGTCTCCGGCTGCCCAGCCGCCTCCGACGGACTTCGCGCGTCCCCTCCTTCTCCTTGTGGACGCACGCCACCCGGCGACACGTGCCTACGGCGAAAGATTTGCTCGATCTTCACCTCGAGGAAGCCCTTCTTCCTCTCTTCTGGTGCGGCTGGCGGGTCGTCTGGCGCTCCCGCGGCCGCCTCAGCCTTGCCTCGCCTCCTGCGCTGCCGCCTCCTGCGCTGCGCCGGAGGCTCTTCCGGGCCGCAGTGCCCGGCCTGCTCACGGGAAGGCGCGGGTCTACCCGCGGCCTTCGACCGTGCCTTGAGGAGCATTGGGCGCGGAGCGGGGCTGCCCGCTTCCGCCGCCGGCTCCTCCCTCTCCGGACCACGGCTCGGCGCGGAGCTACCCGCAGCCAGCCGAAGCCCAGGTGCGCCGCCCAGCGAGCGGCGGTGGTGGCCGCGCACCTCGCGGTCGCGGCGTCGGGAGGCTCCTCTGGTGCCTCTCTTGCTAGGCATTCATCGCGCGCCGCCAGGCGCGTGCGAGCCGCCTACACTCGCGCTACCATGAAAATGCTTTTTCGCCGAAAGGGGCTGTGGAAGATAAGCAATGAATCAATGCAACACTACCCTGCTCTCTCCTGCATTCTACTGCTATCTACTGCTATGCTGCACTACTACATCCATCTACCTACATACCTATCCACAGCTAGTCCGACGGAGGGGGATTTCTTCACAATACGTACGTCTACCCTTTTACGTTTCTGCAAGCCATGACTCATGGTGGCGTCTGCAACGGGATGTTTGACATGTTTGGGTGATCGATGTTGTCGCAGGGACACTTGTTGATCATCCTCGCCGAATGTGTTTCTTGTGGGTAGATTGGTGCTCGTGGCAATACCATCGCTGGTTTTTCTGTTTCCGTTCATCGTGCCGCTTACCTTATTGCACTATTTTTCCAATTGGCGTTTTATTGACGCGTTTTGTGGCACGCTCACTGGGCAAGTTCTTGACCAGACCGTGGTTGTTTGCCGTAGTTGTTTGTCCATGCATCGCGTACTGACCAAGTTCGGCTTCTCGTCAGATGAAAGAGCGCTTTCTGACGCTGCCAGCGAAGGGGGAAGGGGTGCTTCAACGAACCCCCACCTCCAAAACAAGTGTGCGATGGGGGTGTTCCAGGACACCCCCCCAGGAAAATTATAGGAGGGGTTCCAGGACACACTCCCTGGAGCAAGGTGACAGACGACGACGGCGACGACCATGGCGACGGCGACGGCGACGGCGACGGCGACGGCGACTGCGACAGGCGACGGCGACGACGGCGACGACGACGACGACGACGGCGGCGGCGGCGGCGGCGGCTGCGGCGACGACGGCGGCAACGACGACGACGACCGACGACCGACGACCGCCGACCGACGACCGACGACCGACGACCAACGACTGACGACCAACGACCGACGACCGACGACAGACGACCGATGACTGACGACTGACGACGGACGACCATCGAGCGACGACGACGCCGGACGACGGACGACGGACGACGGACGACGGACGACGGACGCGGACGCCGACGCCGACGCCGACGCCGACGCCGACGACAACCACGACGACGACGACGACGGGCGGTTGGTCGGGTCGGTTCGTGTCAGGTCGGGTCTGCTCGGGTGGGGCTGGGGCAGGTCAGTTCGTTTCGGTTTGGGCGGGTCAGCTGGCGACGACGACGGCGACAGCGACCATGACGAAGACGACGGCGACGACGACGGCGACGACGGCGGTGATGTGACCTAATTGGGGTCTGCCTTTGGCCCGTGGTGGATGAAGTAACTGGGACTATCGTCTGGCCCGTGGTGGTAACGACGACGGCGACCACGACCTCCTACGACGATGACGGCGGCGACGACGACAAGGGCGACGGCGACGACGGTGACGACAGTGGCGGCGACAGCAAGAAATTAGAAGGCGACGACGGCGACGGCGGCGGCGGCTGCGACGACGGCGACCACGTCGACGACGACGACGACGACGCCGACCACGACGGCGGCGACGACGACAGCGACAGCGACGGCGACGACGGCGGCGGCGGAAGAGGCTGGTAGATGTGACCTAATTGGGTTCTGGTGGGATTCTTGTCTCGCCTGCAGTGGCGACGACGACAACGACGACAACGACGACGACGACGACGGATGCCATGACGACGACAACAAGGACGACGACGACGACGACGAGGACGACGACGATGACTACAGACTACAGTGACACCGACACCGACACCGACAGCGACAATGGAGGCGACAGCGACAATGGAGGCGACGTCGGTGGCGGCGGCGACGGCGACGCTGGTGGGACGTGGCCTATTTCGGGTTTGGCTCTGGCCTGTGGTGCTTGTGGCCTACTCGGGATTCAGGTCTGTCCCGCGGTGGCGACGGCGACGACGACGACGGCGACGGCGACGGCGACGGCGGTGAAGAACGGCGGCAGCGAGCGGCGGTAGTGGACGCGATATAATTGGGGTCTCCTGGCCCGTGGTGGGGATTCCGGCCTGGCCCATGATGGCGACATCGACGACGACGACAACGACGACGACGGTGACCACGACAACGACGATGACGCCGACGACGATTGCGATGGAGGTGGCGTCGACGGCGGCGGCGGTGGTGGACGTGACCGATGTGGGGTCTGGCCCTGGCCCGTGGTGCATGCGACCTAATTGTGATTTCGGTCTTGTCCGTGGTTGCATCGGCGACGATGACGGCGACGACGAGTACGACAGACGTCGTCCTCGTCGTCGCCGTCATAGTCGTCGTCGTCGGATAATGACCGTCGTCGTCGTTGTTGGTGTCCGTCGTCGTCGTCGTGGTCGCTTTCGTCGTTACTGTCGTCGTCGTCGTCGTCTTTGTAGTCGTTGTCGCCGTCGTCGTCGTCGTCGTTCTCGTCGGCGTCGTTGTTGTCTGTCGTCGTCGTCGTCGCGGTTGGCGTCGTCGTCGTCGTTGTTGTCGTCGTTTTCGTCGTCGTCGTCGTCGTCGTCTGTCGTCTGTCGTCTGTCGTCGTCGTCGTCGTCATCGTCGTCCGTCGACCTCGGTCGTCGTCGTCGTCGTCGTCCGTCGCCGTCTGTCGTCGTCGTCGTCGTCGTCGATTTCGTGGTGGTCGCCGTCGTCGTTGCTTTCGTCGTCGTCTTCCCCGTCGTCGTCGTCGTCGTCGTCGTGCATCGTCGTCGTCGTCGTCGTCCGTCGCCGAGCATCTTCGTCGTCGTCGTCTTCGTCATTTGCCGCCGTGCTCCGTGGGGGGGGGGTCCAGAGTAGGGTTCCAGGGTGGGGTGGGGGGCCCTTAGATCCTGCCACTATTTTTGTTGGTCCAGGAGGGTCTCGGGCCTTATTTTCATTTCGGGGAGGTTCGACGGGGATTGGGTTTGTGGGGGATCCCCAGCTTCTGAGACCCCCCTGTTTTTGAGGCCCACCCTGGTGGTGGATCACGCTCCGTCCGTCAGATGCATCTTTGACGGGGTTGCTTGGCAGTTTGCGTCGTAGCTTCCTTAGTGCCACAAGTCCTTCAGATCTTGAGCATTTGCCCAGGGCCTGCGTTGCGCGCATGCTCTTCTTGTATGATGATCTTTTGAACTTGAGATGCCACTTTTATACGTTTGTGACAAGATGGGTGGCTTCTGACGGTGCAGGACGCCATGAAACAACACATTCATTATCCGTCCTCCCTTCAATTTCCATTTCTCCATCCACCCCCGCATCCCCTCCTCTCTTTGCTGCTCCTTGTTGTCCTCATCCTCGATCTCCGAACCTGTGGGGTGAGGCGGGGTGGACTTTGGCTCTGGGGCGGGGGGCTCCGACATCTCAAAAAGCCGGCCAACATAGCACTCCTTCCCCTCGATGGATTGGGCCCCTCTCAGCACATCGAGGTCAGGCGGGGTGGCGATGTACCGTTTCTGGGGGTCACTTGCTGTCCTTTAGGGGGGACCCACCAGTTGCTGCCACTGATGGCTGCTGCACTAGTTTCGCCCTCTCCGTGTGCTGCTCCTCTCCGCGCGACCCGGTGCGCAGTGCTGCGGCGTCCACGTCCATGCCGACGCCCGAGTCGCGCAGTCCAGGAGCGTCGACGCCGCCGACGACGCCGGAGCCGCGCAGCCCCGAGGGGCGCGGCGGCGCGGCGGTGGCGCCGCCGGCGCCAGCCGTCCGGCGGCCCCAGCGGCGCCTGGCGGCGGTGGCGGAGCAGCGCGTCGTGAAGGCGCAGTCGCGGCGTCGACGGCGTCGGCGTCGTCGTCGTCTTGCTGGCGGCCTCGCGCCTCGTCGGCGGCGGCGGCGGCGCAGGCGGCGGCTCGCGACCCCTGCGCGGACGTTCAAGGTTGAACGCCGCCAGTTCCCTGAATCGGCCGGCATCGAACGGTCCGTGCTATCGGCAGGCCGCGATCGTTCAAGGTTGAAGGATCCACGCGGTGTCAGAAGTCAAGGCAGACACGTCTCACGACACGAACATGCCTCATGCAGATCCACCGCCCCTGACCAAGGCCCATCCTGAGCCCTGGACCGGTGGAGTAAACCACTCACGCCCTACAGGGCTGGTTTGTTTAGACGGAAAAGGAATCAAGGATGGGGGGAGAGGACGAGGAGGAGGAGGAGGAGGAGGAGGAGGGGGAGGAGGAGGAGGCAAGCTAGGTGCGCGCGCGTCATATCTGACGTCCTACCCCTCCCTCCCATCCCTTACCATGGCGCTGATTTTC